>JAVCKT010031229.1:0-21858 GCA_032273925.1 Rhynchotus rufescens | reverse complement strand
AAAGAAAGAAAGAAAGAAAGAAAGAAAGAAAGAAAGAAAGAAAAGAAAGGCCTCTAGCAAGCCTTATTGCCTGATCCAGACAACTGTGGTATTTGAGCATGATGATATTTACATAGTAAAGCAGCAGTTATTCCTTTTCCTACAAGTCTTATTTAAATATCATTTCTATTGTCTGGCAAAAATACCTGTCTGCCTGCTTGACATCTCCTGTTGAAAGCCTCTAAAGACCCCATGACAAAAGGCAATCTTTTAAGAATCATAATTACTAGTTCCAGATTTTAACATTCATTCTAGCATGAAGTTCAGTAGAACGAACGCAATACGCTGCTTACTGGAATTAGAGTGGTGCTGCTTAGATCGTGTTGCCTGCACCGCTTTTTTGAAGGGGACCCTCTTCTTGGAGGCCTTTTTCCTACACACACATCCAGAAAACACTCTTTTGTGGAAAACATTTAGATACTGTTTTGTACTTGCAGAAAGCTGAAAGTGGCGCTGAATGGAGCATCTTTAAAAATGGGTTGTAGTTCTGTTTTATGGATGCAAACAGTGAGATGGAGACAATCTGTGATATGAAAAAAAAGGTTGGATCATGCATTCCAAGTGCAATGTTGAGATGTCCAGAGGGCAGCAAGTTTGACTTTAGGAATGCTCACAGTGATTTTAAAGCATTTTTTAAGAGCTAAGGTTCTTCTGGTGTCATTTACAATGTTTTCCTTCAATGTAGTAAAACTTCATAGCTTCCAGTCTTCGTATTTTAGGTATGGGGTCCTTGACACGCTTCATGCTGCTAACTGCTTTGCTTCATGCTCTATGCAGTTATGCATGTATCCTCAGGAAGATGGCAGCAGGATTTTCTAGGTGCAAAAACACAGTTCAATTTTTGCTTCCTCATTGCCATATTCCTTAGTTTGTTTTGTGTTTTGAGGTATTTGCATAGTTACTTCCTCACCCCAAGCAGTCATGCATATCTAGACTTCAAAAGAGGATTATTTACTTGCAGACTGAAGGGATAACATTTAAAGAACTGTTCTCAGATTTAGTGTTCTAACTGTATAGTTTCTTTTCCAAATTGTAAAAGCAGCATACATAATATTATTTTCACATGGGAGAACTGCAAATGCAATTTGATATCAAAGAGTGTGTATTAGGACAGGGTTGGAAAGAATGCAGGATAATTTGTTTTGGTTTACCTGCCAAAACTATTTCAATTGGAGATTTTTTCCTCTAGAGATGGGGGAAGGCTAGTGAAAAAGCCTCATTGTTTAGTAATTTTCTGCTTGTTAATCCAGAGAAGTCTGTGCCCTTTTTAGAGAAAACAGCAATAGAAACTATAGTAAAAATGATGAAATAAATTCTTTCAGCTAATATTATTTTGCTCCTGACCTGACCCCTGCTCCCCAGAGAGATGATGAGACTGGAAGATAGATTTGTCTGTCTCTTCTGTAAAGGCAAGTGCTCTGGGAATCTGGACAACTGCATTTGGTGTTTCCTTCTCAAATATTACTATTGTTTTAGCTAACATGATACTAGACTTGCAGCTTTCCTTTACATTTGGTTAGTTACCATTGCTTAGGTTGGGCAGTCTGACCTCCTCTAAGAAGGGATGTTGAGCAGCAATTTGACAATGACTTGTTTGGAAAAATGTGTTGTATGTCCAGCTTCTTAGACATGGTAGTTTTTGTTTGTTTTTTAACATTCTTCTCCTTGTCCTGTAGAGCACTAAATAATCTTGTGTTATCATCTTCCATTTATGGTACGATTTTTTACTTCTTTGGTGTGAAAGGCTTTTTGTGATGACTTTGAAGAGTACTGACCAAAGTTACTTGGTTTTGTGGCTTCTATTAATACAAAATATCTGTCTGCAGTTAGCAATAACCTGCATGTCAGAAATTACGATCCTGAACCTTCAGTTGTTGACTGACTAAAGTGAAGACTTTAGCATGCGAAATGTGGTAATGAGTACTTAAGGAAAAAGTAATTACTATTTCATTAATTTTATGTATAAAAAGGAGCAGGAACTGGCTTAAATCTACAGATCTTGGTCATCTCTTTTCCTAGTATTACTTGTTGCCTTTTCATTATTTAAATAGGAGGCAAGGGGGAAAAAAAAATATGATTTTACTCATATCACATCAGTTGTCTACATCTCATGATCTTTATTAGCTTTGTTTTGAAAAAATCTGTTAAAGTAAATCAGTAGATTTGACTCCTATTTTTGTTCTTTATGTCAGAATAAGTAATATCTTAGATGAACTCTACTTTGAGGAGTGTGGAAGATGGTAACCTCTTGAATAATGGACTGCCAAACCATTTAAGCTGCTTGGTGGAGAGTAATATACATTTTTAACGTTTCTACTATGGGGAAAATATGATACATTCTGGAAGGCTACATTTTGACCTTTTTGATAGCAAACCTGAAGTAATTTAGATTATCACTTAATGGGACTGAATAATAGATAAAACTACTCAACAAAACCTGGAGTTTTAGCTCCTGCTTTATCTTTTCTGCTTATGCATAAAACAAATTCTGTAGACAAATTAGACGAGTAGTGGAAGAAGAAGAATAAAGAAATTCATACATCCTAGAGACATCCTGTAAGTTTCCTCCATCATGGAGGAACAAAATGAGTGTGCTGATTATATTACCTCAGTAGTGTCAAATAATAGGATGTAAAGGGAAAGGGAGGGAGAAGGAAATCAGGATACTATTCATGTATAGTGAGTGGAATAAATACATTTTAATAGTTGAATGGGGATTTAGCAAAACTTGTTGATATGGATAAAGTATGACTGTGTGGGTGGTGACTCCTTAGCCTGGTTTCTGAAGGAGGGAAGAAAAAAAAAGCTTACGTAATTTCACTGTCTATTTATTTGTCATGCATTTTAACTCACTGACAAATGTATTTCAAGCTGGCCAGATGGGTGGTGATCTCAGTGATCTTAAAATAATCTCACACAATCTTCAACCAAAAGGACCCCTTCTCCCTTTCTGGCACTTGTCTTTGCCCCCTTGTTTAGTAGAGGTGTAGTAGGTGCTTGTCCGTGGCCTCGAGCAGCAGTCACTTGGTGGGGGACACCCACCACAGTTAAAATGCTGGGCTGGAGGAAAGCTGGCAGATGCAATAGCAGGCACAGAAGGCTCCTTTTCTATTTACGGCTGCCTCTCTGGCCTGTGGTGGCAGAGAAGAACGAGTGACTGCTCATGCAGACCAACAAGGGAGGCTAATGAGCAATCCCATGGCAGAAGAGGACTTCTTGAAGACCATTTACAGAGACACTGAAGCTGGACCCTTTTAGAGGCAGACAGGAAAAAAAGGCAAAAAAATCACGGCTTGGGACTGAACAGGAGGAAAGAGCAGCGCTGGAAGAGGTTGCCCCCAGAGGTCGTGTAATCATCCTCCTTGGAGGGTATCAGGACTCAGTTGGACAGTCATGGCTGGCTTCATCTGGTGGTGTTGATAATCCCTTTCTAATAGGAGGTGGGACAGCAGTTTATTGAAGCCAATACTTCTTTCTTTCTGTGAAGTCTCAGAAATGCCAGAGCATCCAGAGTTGTTGTTGTGAAAAGAGATGTAATAATGATTTGAAGTCATTTGGTGCCTAAAACAAGTGAGAATGAGTCTTCATGCAGCAGAATGTGGTTTAGAGACCACTTGGTTTCTTAGTATCATTTCAAACTCTTGGATTTCACAGATGATCTGTTAAAAAAATTTTTTTTTTGCTCATATAAAATAGTTGTAAATTGCTTCCAAAAGGACAGTTAATCTGTTGGGATCAATAGTACAGGAGTACAGGAATGTATTTTTAGCTTTAGGGAACTAGACTTTGCAAATGCATCTTGTCACTGTTACCACTTAAGATGAAATAAAGTTTTGTATTTTTAGACTTGGAACTACAATTTCAAGCTGATAATTTTTTTTTTTTTTTGGTTGGTGATGCAGATAATTGCAGCAAATGTGCAGTTTCGAAGTGTAAGAGTTTTGTCCACATAGCCTTCACTTCATTTCTTTCAGTGCAGATTAAATAAGGATCTAAAGAGTGGCCCATTTGATGCGTACTCTCTGAACTGTGTGAAACTCATGAAAACACATGTAATCCCAAGCCTGGCTGCCTTTGGCAGTGCTAGCTCTTCGTCTCACAGCCTAAGCAGAAGCAGCATTTTGACTCCACTGCATAATGGTCAATAGCTGTATTTTTTTTATATACTTTTATCTTTGAAGACTAAGGAGATAGTCTGAAAATACATTTATCAACTTCCTTTTGCCCTCTTTCACATTTTGGATCTGTTTTCACGCTGCTGTGTGCATGTCCTTATGCTCTTGTAATGAAATTCTTAGTGTCCTGCTTTTTTTTTTTTTATTCTTGCTTATATCTCTGCAAAAAAACTCTGTGCACATGAAATGAATGTGTATGAGCAAGTACAATATGAAAGCAATAAAAAGAGATTTTCATTGCTTCTTCAAAAGCCAGCACAAAATACAGAGCTCCTAATCAGTTTATCAGCCTTCTTGTTTCATCTCATCACAATTCATGGAAGCTATTTACCACTGTAGAACTCATTAGTGCTTATGCAAATGCTATGTTAAACCCTTTCTGTAATAATCTAATTTTTATTATCTAAGCAGTTACATTGCTTGGCGTTTTCTGAAGCCCTTAATAGCTGAGGAGTAAAGAATATCTTAAATATTCATTTTAGGGTATGCCTGAGCTGTCAAGATGTAGTCAAACCTTTTCTAATTACCACTGAACTAGTTAGCTTGGTTGATAATAGTAGCACAGCTGGATGCAGAACAAATGCTGTGATTATGTGGTTATCAGAACGGGAATGGAAGAGAGTTACGAGCGCTGAAGGAACAGATGAGAGATGTTGCAGGCACCATGTAAAGGCCCATGCTGCATCAGCGTGGTAGGTCTAGCTAGCCATGTGGACTCCATGGTGTAATGCACATGCACTGGCCAGGTATGATACATAATGTATCAACAGAATTAATTCATCCTGCTTTGGTGTCTTTCCCCCCTCTTTTGGTCTTTGCTCCTAGACCTATTGGTGTAAGTTGCAACACAGGCAGTTCCATCTCCAGGTGAGGAAGAACTTCTTTCCTGTGAGGGTGACAGAGCCCTGGAACAGGCTGCCCAGAGAGGTTGTGGAGTCTCCTCTGAAGGTCTTCCAAACCTGCCTGGATGCCACCTTGTGCCACACGCTCTGGGTGTTCCTGCTGGAGCAGGAAGGTTGGACTAGATGATCTCTAGAGGCCCCTTCCAAACTCAACCATTCTGTGATTCTATGATTTTTGTGACCTCTGAAGAGAAATACGCACTATGTGTACACTAGTAAGAGGCAGCTTAGCTGAAACACCATGAGATCAAGGCTATATCTGGGAAATATTTGTGTGTCTTGGCTTTGACACAGCAAATTTGACATGAAGCAAATTATACTTCTGAATTCAGCACTGATATTCCTAAAATAGACTCAGAATCTGATCTGAAAGTTAACTGGAAATGTATTATTGATGCACGATGACTTAAGTCCAAAACAGTTGCAGTGCAGTACATCATGTTTTAAGTTGTCTCTAGTTATTTTATGACCCATATGCGTAATGGGAGAATTGCTGTTGCTGACCCAGCAGTTCAGACTGCACATTCCTAACATTCTTGGCCAGGAGGACAGCCTTGAAATGAGACTTTCAATGGTAGTTAGGGTGATTTTTGATCTCATTCCTTTATGAATGCCACCAAAACAATGAACTTATTTTAAAAGGTACAACTGGCAGAGAATAATGGCTCTTCCATTTTGCTATTTCCAGTATAACCTGGGTTTTGCTAGCAGTACACAAATGCCCATGTTTCAGACAAAAGCAAAAAAAAAACCCAGGAATTAAAAGCTTTAGCTTGTATTCTCTAGAACTGAAACAAAATTCATTAGCCAGTTGATTACTATTTGTTGAACACTATTCAGTGAATTCTTTTAGCAAAATTGGCTCATGCATAAAAGTTGTTACAGCTTTCAAGGAACAGTGGGCTTGAAAATAAGGATTTAGGACATAAAGCACCTAATATGATTTTAAGTTTGAATTTTTCGTGTAGGAAGTAACTGAACAATGTGCCTATTTTATACGTCTCCCAATAAATTAAACCATCTTATTGTCACTTTGCAGATGAATTATTGTGGTTTATTAGTAGAGCAGATCATTTTTTAAAATTTTAGATCATAAATTAGAAACATTTTGTAAATATTTTAAATGTCTAAGTACCTAATGACCCTAAATCTCATTATTTTTTGCAGGAAATTTCATGTATGCACCATTATTACACTAAATTGATGCAGTCCACATTTTATTGATATATGTTTCTACCTGCATAACAAAATTGTTTGCATTATTTCTATAAGCTAATGTATTCTTTATCTTAGCTTCAGATGTATGTGTTTGGTTGTAGTATTTGCGAAGAGAAATTTTGAGATTAAGGACTTCATAATTCCAGGTTTGGAGATGAATAATCTTGAACAGTGTACTCCATCTTGCTTTTCTGTATTGGAGGTCATTTAGGTATCTTAAATACTGAATTGACACTGATTTCAGCATTTTCCTTGGGTCGTTATTTAAAGGTATTATCTTATGAACGTGTAGTGAAACTAGGTAGTGATAACTAAATGTTCATTTTGTAAGATCTTGGGCATGTCACCAAGTTTTGAAGTTTTCATGGCTTATGAGACAGTAAAATTTTTGATGTGCTTCTGAAATGGCTCAAAGGATTGATGGCACTGTCGATCCAGAAGAACATTTCACTTCTACTTGTGCATGTTATCTGCTGGCATTGTATCTGAGTGTCTCAGAGGTAATATTAACATCAGCCACTGACTGTGAACCTCCTCTGTCTTTTACAAAGACTTATTTCATTTTGATGAATATATTTCTTTTTGTTTAAAAATGAATGTTGGTCATTTGGAAATGGAGACGACTTCAGGAAATGGTCACCTTGTGTGGTTAAAATTTGGCAAGTTCACACTGTTCTATCCCAAACAGTGGAGCTGAATTGTCTATTCCCTGCAAAACAATAGATGATGAATACAAATGGATAGGGAACTACCTTTGTGGTTTTCTTTAGTTTGTGCCCTTCTCAGACACATTCCCCCATTTGAAATTCTGGAGTTTAAGGTCTGTCTCATTCTACTGATAGAAGATGATATTCATACTGTGGTAGTCACTAGATTCCTTAGACTTTATTTTCTCAGGTTTTCTCAGGTAACCAAAAAGCAAAGCAGTAAGAAGCAAAATTCCTTGAAAGCTAAAACTCGAACAACACCTGAGGGAAAGGAAAGTGGAGCTGAAAAGCAAAGTAATTTTTAAGCACATGAGAAAAAAATACGTTGCTGTTGCAGCAGCATAATGAGTTCTACAAGTCTACAATATGAAAACATATTTTCACACTCTCCTGGCTCCTCATTGTATTACACCCATCAGCATTGTTTGAATGAGAAATTGTTACTAATGCCTTATAGCACATTTTAAAGAGAAATAACACTTGAGGCATTTATGCATAAATTCAGAATTTTTCAATAAGCTCATGTAATTTGTAATCATCTGCAGTGATAGTCAAATATTTTTAAACAGAGCTATGAAAGTAGTTGTGTTTTCCTTACAGAAGGTACAGAAAGTCTGTCATTTTTTGTCTCATCTAGCTTACATACTTCACCTGCCCTTCCTTCATTAAGCAGTATGAGTATGGAAAAGCTAATTATTTCACTGAGCTAATTCTGACTAAATCCTGTGATGACATGATGACATGAGAAACTGCTTGTGCATATCTATTACCCGGACCTGCAAGAGAAAGGAGAAAAACAATGTATCATGGATTATGTATTGCTTCAGGCATTCTCTGATCCACTGTATTATGATTTGGCAGCTACATAAAAAAAATTAAAAGCTCTTTGGGTTCTTACCAAATATATTATTTAAAAATAGAAAATACTAGTAATTCAGGCTGTGGAATAGCTCTAGATGGATGATTATTCTGAAGATTTTAATAGTTCAATAAGAACGTAATCTAATTGCATGTTGAAATGAAGTTAAATATTTCCAAATAGATTAGAGAAAGGGAATTGCATTTTGGCAGTGTGGTACAACACCCTTCTAACTCATTGAGGAAAAAACCTCATTTAAAATCTATATAATTTTGACTAAACAAACACCTCCCAAAGGAAGTAAATATCACCAGATTATTACGATGTTTGTGTTGCCTACTATGGGAGAGGGTTACTGAGTGCAACACACTGTCTCTTCAGTGTGTCCTGAAGTACCTGCTTGCTTCCAGCTTGCAGCCACTGCACGGCCCTGATGGGTGACAGCAAGTCCTCATTGATGTCTAGAGAGGGCCTGGCAGAGTAAGGGCTCCGCATCTGTGATCAAAGATTTTGTTGTTGTTGTTGTTGTTTTTTGTTTTGTTGCTTTAAAGTGTGTTGATGGGATCTCCTAGATTTTGGCGCTGGATAAAGCAAAATAAGGCAGTGAAACATCAAGGATGCCTGCAGGCATACCTTCTGGTCTGTCGGAGTGATCAATGGCGTGAAGCTGAAAGACAGGCCTGGAATCCCTTTTCCTAGTTCTTAAAGCCTCCAAAGTAATTTTTAATCCCACAAATACCTCTTTTTCTGCTTGTATTTTGGTCACTGCAGAGCAGACGCTGAGGGGACAGCCTGCTCCAGGGTTCATCCCTGCCTCCCTTCAGACATGCAGCAAAAATGACTGAAAGCAGAAGGGCCTCAAAACCTTTTCAGACAAGTCTCAGATGCAGCATTTCACTTTCAGACTCATGGTCACGGCACTCAAATAGCTCATCTTACCAGTATTTGCACGGTTCCTGCGAGGTCACCAGAGCCCATGGTGCTGACCTGCAGAAGCGGAGCTCCTGCCCACCTGGGCTGGGTGTACTTGTTGGCTCATCTTAAATTACACAAGTGATGCAGCAGCACGAAGGGGACAAGGCACAAGTGTATTGTCCTCCCAGTATCTCTCAAAGTGCAGTCATAACATAGACACCTTTTCCCTCCAAACTCTTAACTTCTCTGAGAAGGCTTGGTGAAAATGAAATGAACAGCAATGAGCAGAATTACTCTTATCTGAGTATGAAGTGCAGGGCAAAGATGCGACCAGAAGGAATGGTTACAGGTAACTGCACTTCCGTCCCCCCAGCCCTAAAACATGTCCGATTTTTAAGTAATATACTCTTGATCTTCTACCTCTTCATGCCTTACGCACTGGATAAGAAGGTGACCACTTAGTGAGCAGAGACAGTTGTGTTTGGTTTTGTGTCAGAAATGGGCACAGAAAACAAGGACTTGGAGAAGACGATGGCAGTAGATGCCGTGACTCTAGCGGGCAGGGCACGCAGGCTCATCCAGAACATGGGAAAGAAAAAGTGTGCTACTTCCACCTATTGTGGTGTTAGATTAATAATAGTAATGGGATCCGGAGGCAGTAGTTGCATTGGAGTTTTCTGTGCTGTAGTTTTTACACATGCTGTGCTTTTTTTCTTTTATTTAAAGGTTTTGGTTTTTTGTTTTTGGTGAGTGGATTTGTTAAAGCTCAGAAAAATTATTTCATTAACTGCAGGCTACAAATCCCTTCTTGAAAGTTATTCTTTATTATGCATTTAATCTTTTCCTTTTGTCCCCACTATGACCTCATTGGTTTAAAAAAAAATGTCACATTTAATGAGTAAAAAGAGCAGCCTATTCCAATTGCTTTTGATTCCTTCAAGGTTATGAAATAATTTTGGTCAGTTTTCACAAAAGAAGCTCTTTTACTTGCCCACTTCTTCCAAAAAAATAAACACACAAAACTTTAAATTAATCTAAGTCTAGTACTGAAAAACAGGTCAAAATAGTACAGGTCTTTTTCTTTTCAAAGGAATTATTTTCAGTGCTTTTTCAAAATGTTGCTTGAAGAAACATGAATTAAAAAATCTTTTGATGTTTCGTTTATTTATCCTACTTCCATTCTCAAAAATAAAATGAGATAAATAGCACAATTAACTTCCTGGAAATTTCCTTTCAATTTTCCTCTTGCCACTCTAACAATATTTAAATTTCTGGGTATTCAGACAAGTCATATTATACTATTAGAAAGAAAGAAGAAAATGTTGAGGCAGAGGAAAGAGAAACTTAGTTTTATGTGGCCAAAAATTAACCACTTTTCAGTGGTCTACCTGAAACCTTTCTGAAGGCTGCTTGCATAAGATCTATTCTTTATTTTACCTGGAAATTTTGGATGAGAGAATGACAAGGAAAATTCAGACAGAATCTTTCAGCCTTTAAATTAAATTAGTTCTCTTACCTGATCTCAGTTACTCCTTTACATTACTAAGGACTTGTTTCAGATACGTTAGGCTTCTTTCTAAAACCATTACAAATGATATCCCCATTTCTGAGTTGGTTATATTTCTTCTTTGGCGATATCTTTCTACATACAAACTGCATATGTAATGTTGTGGATGACATAATGTTCATAAAGGTGCATTTTACCACTGATGCAAGAAGTCGATTATATTCTATTTGCTTGACTGACTTTCTTACTTAACCAGTTTCATAGAGCATTCAGCAAATTGTAACAGGTTCATTCATTTCATCTAATAATAAACTATTTTATTAATCCTAAATTTAAAAACACTTTGATGCAAATCCTTTTGTGTGCAAACAGCTATCATTAGCATTAGTATTCAAGTATTACTGTACTGTATATACTGTATTACTTCTTGGCCTTAAATATAAATCCACAGAATCACAGAACAATTGAGGTTGAAAGGGACCTCTAGAGATCATCTAGTCCTATGCCCCTGCTCCGGAAGGGACACCTGGAGCCCGTGGCACAGGGCAGAGGGTGGCATCCAGGTGGGTTTGGAAGACCTCCAGAGAAGGAGACTCTACAGCCTCCCTGGGCAGCCTGTGCCAGGGCTCTGTCACCCTCACAGGGAAGAAGTTCTTCCTCACATGGAGATGGAACTACCTGTGTTGCAACTTGTTCCCATTAACCCTTGTCCTGTCACTGGCCACCACCGAGAAGAGTTTGGCCCCCTGCTCTTTACATTCTCAGCTCAGGTTAGTGCCAGGATCTGGCACTTACTTCAGCAGAGTTACTCTCTTCTTGCCATTCACCCAATACAGGCCACCCCACTTCAGCTCTCCAGTAACCATCTCATGTTGCTAACACTTTGAAGAGCTATTGGAGGGAGATGTTTTAAAAGCAGCCTCACTAACACCACCGAACCCACCCACAGGGCCCAGCGTGGCCTTGGCCTCAGCTGCAGGTTTATTCCTTAGGAAAGGTTCGAGACCGCGCAGGATAAAGAGCAGGGTGGGCAGAGCTGCTCGGAGGCCCCAGTTCTTCCCATCTCAAGCCCCTTGAGTGTTGAGTCCTCCCGGGTCCTGCCAGGTCCTGCAGCGGGGAGCAGCCGTGGGGCGTTAGCTGGTGCAGAGGCTGCAGGGCTGCCCTGCCAAAGGCCCCGCTCGCGATACCTGAGCCTGGATGCAACCCCGCAATTAGATCCATCATTAGCAGCCTGCCTTAATTACAGCTTAGCACTCCTCCAAGCATAGACCTTGCACAAGATTTTAAATGCCTATAATTAAGCATACAGAAAGCTCAAAATGTCTCCTGAGCTGTTGTTAAGATAGTGCTAGAACTTGGTTTCATAAAAGCTCCCGTCTTCCAGTCTGAAGTTAATGGACTTACCTCTGCACACCATCACACAGCAATTCTTCATCACAGCTTTGAGGAAAAGCTAGAAATTGAATAGATTAAGTATGCACATGCAAAATAAAAACTTACAAACTCTGATTTGAGGGAGGGAAAGAAATACCACAACTATAAAGCAAAGTGTTGGTGTAAATCTATACGGGGCAGGTTCCCTGCCAGCCAGCACCCAGGCAGGACAGCAGAGACCTCGGTCCTGTTTCCCTGCAGGATGGCACTGTCCCCAGGAGACCTCGCTGCCTTTGGAGAAGCTGAGGCCTCCGTGCACTGCAGCGGACCTGGGGTGGAGGCAGAACTGCAGGGATCCTTCATCCTCCTTCGCCTGCATCCATCTCCCTTCTGCATCTTCTTGTTTCACCGTCCTGAACCCATCTGTCTCCTACGTCCTTCTCTCCCTGCTTTCCCTCCTCCATCCTCTAGGGATGGCCTGACCCAGGCAGGAAGGGAGCCTGGTAGCATCTGAGATGACACTGAAGCCCCCTTCCACGGATGAGTTACATGACTCAGGTGGAGGGGGGCTCTCTCATGCAGAGAATGCTGCACTGGAGAGACTGGTCTCCCTGGGGACATCTGGAGAAACACGGAGTGGAGCAGAGCACCATGGAGTCGCACACAATAAAGCAAGGTGGTGTGAAGCACCATAACAGCATAGAGTGCAGCAGAGCAGAGCAAAGTGAAGCAGCATGGAACATAGTGGAGTGACAAGAAGTGCCACAGAGCAGCATGGAGTGAGGTGGAGCACAGCGGAGTAGCGTGAAGTAGCATGGAGTAACATGGAGAAAACAGGGAATAATAGTGGGGTGGTGGCGAGTAAAGCAGCACGGAATGAAGTGGCGTAAAGCAAGGTGGAGTCTAAACCGCTGCAGGGAGCAACGTGGGAGCGTGGCAAAGCCAAGCCTCAAAGCATTGCAGCTGTAGTTCAAAAAACAAACAAAAAAGCCAGTATGTAGCAAATACTAAGAACCAGACAGAATGCAGTTAATGTTTTGTAAATAAAGAAGTTTTGCAAGATACCCAAAACAGAAAAGGTCAAGATCAACAAATCACATCAAAAAACAAATAAGATGTTGACATTAACAAAATAAAAACCGGACAGTGACATGAAGACCTGCAATCTGCCCAGGTCTCTGCAACTGCAGTCTTATTCTAGATGCAGATTGTGGTTTTTTCTGGCCATGCTATAGCATAGACATGAAGCCTCCTGCGTTTCTATACAAGAGCCCATATTTCTTGCAGCTCTTGTGCCCGAGGTGGCACTTCTGGTCACTCCTGTCCTCGCTGCAGGGGACGGGCATTACGGGCATTTCCAGATTGAGCTGCCAGAGCTGCAGAACTAATTCCTGCTCCGCCACCCCCAGGACAGTTTCCCAGAGGGCCTGGATGAAACCAGCAGCCACTAGTCAGCCTCAGCCAAGCGGCTGCGCAGGATTTAGCAGCCCTGGTTTGTCTGTAAGAGCCTAAATCAGCTCGAGCAGCAGCATCTGCATCGGCAGCCGCGCTGCGACCTGCACAAGTGGCAGCAGATTTCCCCCCACCAGCTCCTGTCGGTAGGAAGGAGACGTGTCTGTCGGAGCGCTGAGGATGCCCATAACATCCCGGAGCGGCTCTCCTCCGCTCCGGGCTGTGTCCATGGAGGAGCTGCCGCTGCCTGCAGCCCTCGGCCTTACCTGGATGATGGATTCCTGTGGCTGCTCGTAAAGCAGCAGCAGCAGCAGGTCACTTGCTTCCGCTCCCTGGAGAGCTAAATAAATTACAGATTAGGAAACTGCTGCTAAAGGCAGTCAAGCAAATGCAGAACCTACACCTTTTTTTAAAAAAAAATTGCTGGTTTCCGAGAGATTAATACAAGAGAATTTTCCCCTTTGGGGAATTACTACTTTTTTGAAACAGACAATGAAATGGAAGGATTTTTCAAAACATTACCTCTTTTTCCAGAAGGGTCTTATGGAAGAAAGCAAGATTTTGTGACACTCACCAGTAGGACATGATAACCCCACAAAGATGTCTGCAATAGACCAAAGGCTTCAGCTACTTGAAGGGCAAAAATGAAATACACATTTAAGAACAGCAGCAAACAATGCTCCAAATCACTATGCTTTATTAATACTTCAAAAAAACATCAGATCCTACATTGGAGAGCTCTTATCCCCACTTGTTTCCAATCATTGCTTTTAACATTTCTTGCAATATGCAAATAGATACATGAGGCACTGTGTGAATACAAAAGTGACCATACAAAAAAAATTCAACAATTAAACCTCATGCAATACATATATATATTTATACACATAAATATATATATAAAATACAGTAATGTGGCAAAATACACACAAGCACTATTACAACAATCCACATAAACATACAATATGCATAGCAGGTAATCATTGCTAACAACAGGTTTTTGGGCACTGAAAACCAGTCGGCTTGAATGAGTTTTAAGGAACTAGATAACTGGTTAAGCCACAGCTTACAAAACCTGCTGCAACACAGCTTTTCTGCTCAAGGTCACAAGTGCAGATTAACATACAAAATAAATAAGGACGCTCGGCTAACAGCTCCTATTGCAAAGTCACTGGCCCTCTTGCTTTCATTCAAGGCTCGTTAGCCAACACAGCGGCAAGAAATGTGCCTAAAGCAACAGTTCTGCTCTTGGACTACTTTAATACTGATAAGAACACATATCTTTAAGTCAGCAGGAGTAGTTACAGAGGTCTAATTTACCACTAAGTACAGGATTGAAGTTCTCACAGAGACCGGACACTGCCGAGTTGCATTAGCTGCAGGGGGGTCAGCCAGGTGGCTGCTGTCACCAACCTGCCTGTTGGGGCAAAGGGGCAGGAAAAGAGGAGAACTGAGGGGGTAAAGGAGGTTGGAAAGGTTTCTTTATTTCATTTTTCTCCTTCCCCTAGGCAGTGCAAATGATTAAAACCACAATTCTGCTGGAACAAAAGGATATAGGGACAAGAACATTCCTCAAATCCTGTAGTCAGGATAAGGGAACTCTTGTTTCCTGGAGCAAGCCTAAGTATTCCTATGCAATAACATGCAAGAACAGGATTTTCTTCCTGTACATCCAATACTGCTGAGTGTCAGAAAGACACCAGTTAGAGTCTTGCATCTTCCTAGCTCATGTGGTGCTTTCTGTGCTCTTGGAGCTGCAGATCTCCTGAATCAGGTCACACCCCAAACACAGACAAGATAGAAATTACAGAAAGGCAACTGCAGTGACTTTACAGCCAACTGAGTTGAATGTCTATGAAGCAGCATTTTGGCTGGCACATAAAAGGTAGAAGAAAAAGACAAGAAAGAAAATAAGGAGTTAGAGCAGGACTGATTTTCAGAAAAGAAAATAATGTTTTAACTCTCAACAAAGTAAACATCTGCCTATTATGAAAAATATGAACTTTTTCAAACCCACAAAGCTAAAAAAAAGAAAAAAATGTCAGCAGGTCAGCGCATCTCATCCTTTTTAAGCAGAATGCTTTTTAGGAGGGTTAGGAAATGGCAATACCAGAGGGAATATCTAATTGCCCCAAGAAGACCCCAAAGCATCCCTCTAGTTTCCCAGCTGTTATCTCTATCCGTAGATGCCCACAGGGACCCATCGTTCTTTAGGCAAAAGCAAAAACCCCTTCTGCAGGCAGCAGAGGTCACACAGCCCTGCTCCATTTGCCGTGGTGACAAATGTTCCCCTGCCATCCAGATGGCAGCAAAGCAGGTAAAGGGACCCACTGGAGCAGCCCAGACTCCTGTTCTTGTGCGTGGCAATCCAGAGTTGCTTAATCATTAATAAGGTCAGGACCTGCTATCTTAACATCTCCCGGGGATTAGTAATCAAGCTTAATAGTTGAGAGAAAATTCAATAATCGTGTTCTAAACAGAATAGTCACAAAACCCAGGTACATTCAGCTCCTCAAAGTTAAATATACTTTCTCTAGACTAAAAAAGGGTACACTAGGAAAACAACAGTCACAAAACCTTGGTTGAAAGGAGCTTGTTAGCAAAACAGAGCAGCTGTTACAAAGACGACAGATTAATTCTCTTAAAACAGTGGCTTTAGGCTGACAGTGCACTGGCAGCTCTCCGAGGTTGCATTTTCATCCCATTGTTTGCATTCCAAGACACTTGAAAACATTTCTTTCCCTACTGATCTTCACCCGCGTCTGTTTGACAAAAGCTGCATCTTGCCCCCCTCCCAAGGCGGCCACCACAGCCACATTTGGCTTGTTGTGTGCTGCTGGCTCGCAGCACGGGAAAGATTTAAACGATTCCCCTTTAGCTCCTGGTCTCCCATTCGGTTGGGTAGAGATCTAAGGCCCATCAGCTCCCGCTAAGCAGTGTTTTAAGAGGCATTTCTGACAGCTCCCTGCTCAGCTCCACTCCCTCACGTCTCTCTCTCTGAATGCTTTTCCAATGACATGACTGAAGGCATTAGCAATAGCTTTTGCTATAGTAGAATCCAGCAAATATTTTTAAAAACCAACCAAAACACGGGTGGGAAGCGGCTGGCTGAGCCCTTAGCGCTCTCTACACTACAAACCCCAGCAGGGCTGCCTGTGAGCGGCTGGGTTTAGAAAGCAGGGAGGGCTCTGCTCGTGTTCTCTGTGCTGGCACTTTTAAAGGTTAGACCTAGTTTGGCAGAAAAACAATCATCCTTAGCATAATCATTGAAATAGTAACAGATATGCTATAAAAATATGTTTTGCAAGAATACATTGCTTAGCACAGATTGGGAAGTTTTGCAGTCATTTGAAAACTCATTTTTCTCCCTGTCCCCCCATTCCTGAAAGGCATTTTGTCCATCAGAACTTGTTTGCTTCTGAAGAAGGGCCCAATTTGGTAAGGGACAGCTAGGCAGCAACAGAACTAAGAAGGGAAATTTAATTCAGGCTTAACTGGAGCTAAATTACACATGAATCATCTGCAATGTGCTGTGTTGTGGCTAACATCCCCCCGCCTTTTCCCTAAAGTATTTGCTCCATACTTCAGCACTATGAGGAGACTCACACATCATGCCTTGTGCTGTGCATTAAGTATCAGCATCCACAAGAATCAATCACTTCACCAACAAAACCTCGCCTACCACAGCAGAGTTGCAGGCTTGATTTAAAGTTTAAGAAGCCCGAGCAGCTCCACTGACTGCTTTACATAGTGGCAGCATTTGTTGGTTCCTCAAAAGCAAATGCCTTTTGGGCAGCACCGCTTAGAAATACTGCTTTTACAGGCACCTCATTTGGAAGCACCTTTGTTTGTTTTTAAAGGATTCCTGGAAGCAATTTTCAACCTCCTAAGAAAGCTGTTTTCCCTGAAACTATCAGCTGAAAATGGGTTTTCTAATGCAGACAACTTATGCACTTAGAGGAATTCAGAAAGCAAAAGCAAGAACTTTTCCAAACAGCTGAAGCTCCATCCCATCCCACCCACCTCCCCTCAAAAAAATAAAGAAAGAAAAGAAAAACCATGCACACACCCTGGAAATTTCAGTGGCTCGTCATGACAGAAAGCTAATAGCGCTGGAAATGCTTTTAAAAAAGAGCAATATCTCATCTGACTTTGAATTCAGATAAGTGTCTATTAAATGCTATTAAAGTCATCAACACCGTTCAGCTGCCAGCTCCGCTCTGCGCCCAATTACTCATCCCGGGAGCGCAGCATCCATTCATTAACACACTTCACACCATTGACTCACGGCAGCAGTCGCAGTGACCAAGAACTGCCTCTGCTGCAGGCTGCTTCTCAGCACTACCTCGCACATGGTGTGCTCAGAAAAATCCATTTAGGAGCATTGACACTCAGGACACAGGAGCTGCAGAAAGTCACCTGGGGCGCAGGGGTATTTTGATTCCATCCCCAGCTGCTTGAAGACCGAGTTTCCACGTCAGAGTTTTGCTTTAAATGGGTGTGTTTCTAATTCTTTCAGTATTTCACTCTAATCAACTGACATCTGTAGCTCTATTTTCCAGCCCACTTCCCTTTTAAAATAGGCATTAATAATACTTAAATGCATTCCTACCTCTCGCTTTCACTCCTCCATCACTTAGAGGGTGGATTTTACTTATTTTTCCTCTTTCTAAAATTTTTCCTGCCTTTCTCTCCTCTGTAAAGTATCCTCAGCAACAACAAAAAACTCATATAATTTGTAAAATTTTAATCCTTCTGTGTTAGACCCAAAAGACTTGGTTGTTTTAGGTGTATTTCTTTGTAGGAGACTGAGAAGTAGGGAAGCAAAAGGTAGAAGAATGAAGTATCCCTACCAAAGGGTGATAGTTTATTTTATATCTGCTAAGCCGTATGACAAAAACAACTTTCAAGCAAGAATTCCAAAGCAGGACATTTCAAATGCAAGCTCCTTTAATGGGCAATTTTCCTGAAGCAGGATGCCAAACTGCAGGCATGGCCATCCATTTAAGTCTAGTAAAAATCTGAAATTACTTTTATTTTTCATTGAACATTTGTCTTGAACCTTTCACATTGCTTTTATGGTCTCAAAGATTTTGGCTAGACTCAAGGATTGTTTTTGTTGCAGGCTCAAAGTACAGAAGGGAAATGATCCAACAAAGTAAGTCTTTGGCTTACCTTGGTTAATAAACATTATTGCTTATTACATTGGCTAAATAAGCATCAATGTTTTCAATGACACCTGAAAGGCGTCGAGATGTGGAACCATTCTGTCACCAAGATTACACACTAGCTGCAGAGTGCTGAAATGGAGACAAAAAGAGAAAAAAATAAAAGGCAAAACAGAAGACAGCACACTTGAAATCCAAGGATTTTGGAGGAGAAAAACAGGGAAGACTAATGTAATGCAGCAAATTAGTGCTGCAAATAGCAAACATAGCACCTTTACAGCTTTCAGACAGTTTCCTTCAACTTTGCAATCTGCCAGAGCTCCTGCCTCTCCCACCACCCACACTGGTGACCAGTGCTGTAACAGCATCTCACACTATAGCTGCTCACTTCCAAAAGTGGTATCAAATCCTAAGTGAAAGAAAAGTTGAGGTCCTTACACCATCCCAAGGATCAGACCTCTTTTATGACCATTTTCAGTAGAACTTTAAACACTCTTGAAATATCCACAGTTGCATCCTTTGGTATACTCACAGTACTGATTTGTATCATGTTGATTCTTTTTTAATTAAAAAAGCATAGTTTTTCCAACTGTCAAGAACAGGTCAGTCATGCCCTAAACTCATTTCCCCTCTCAAATAGCATGTGAAATCAAGTTATGCTCTAGAGGATCTATTATGTCTTATTTAGTCCAGACAGGATACAAAAACTGCCATTTTTTCACCATGTTAAACCTCCTACAGACCAGGCTGGAATTTTTAAAGCTAAAAAGAATCTTCTGAAAATTAAAGAGACACTTTCTCTCCTCTCACAAAATCTCTATTAGTTCCTAGGAACTACTTCTATCCTTTAGATCTCAGAAAGGATACACCAAATCACCGGAATGAAAACATCTCTATAAAGGAACAGATTCTCAAAATGCAGAATTTCTTCTATAAAGCACAGATCAAGAATTATTTATATTTTTGATTACCACAGACAGCTTTTTAAGTACACATTTCACATACAGCTCTCCCTCCATCTTATTAATCTAAAAGTTGATGAGATATTCTCACATGGCTGTAAATAGACCTTATAAGACTTGGATTTTCACCATCTGCCTAAAAAGGCTGAAATAAGAGGATCCTTGCAGAGAAATGGCCTCTTTGGTTCCATCCACATTTCAGAAAATTGGCAAAATGTGAGAAACCAGACCATGCTATGGGCTTACCAACATTTCATTGCTCTTTTCATGAATACAGCAGCTTCTTTCACGCTCCCTGATAATAATAAAGTCCATGGCAGCAAAGCCAGACAAGTCTGTGTGAGTTTTACCATTGCAGCAATGAGACCTCCATTTCCAAGACCCCAAAAGGCACTAGTGGTCATCACAATTCGGCCTGACGCCGAGGATCTGGGTTAGAAACCACAGGGAGGTGAGGCAGGAGGCCATGGGGATCACTAGACCAGCCTGAAGACTTCCTTAGCTCAGGTAGATTCAGTACAAAAAATTAACGTCTACCCCCAGGCTGGAGTCCAAGATTTCCCCACAAAAGGTACTGTGAAAAAGTGGTTCCCAATGGAAAAACTCTGTATTTCTGCAGCAACACAAGGCAGTCTGTGCTCCGGGCGCTACGCAGCGAGGCGGCAGCTCGCTGACCGCTGCAGTCACTGCGTTGAACCGCCCTGTCACCCCCAGCACCGAGGCCAGGGGCTCAGGTCCCTCGGGTAGCTGCGTCACCCCACGCTTGCTGACGCCTCCGAGACCACGTGGACACCAACAGCCCTGCTGCATTCTGCCTCTCGGCTCTTCTACCTCAACTCCCTCCTGAACAACGCGCATTTCCAACACATTTCAATGGACAGGAGTGACATCCATATGATCTTAGTACGAGAGGCAAAGCCCTGCCTGCTCAGGGGCAGAAATCACTAATACCTTCACACCGAGACCTTGCTGTGGTTCCTGCTGGACAGGCAGCGAGGCAGGACAAAACCACCTCCCGCTCACACAGGCAACACAGCCAACATGTGCACAACTCCACACAGGTTCAGAAACTCCTTTCATCCTTTCCTTAGCTTCACATCTCCTTCAAAGGTTTTCTGGGCCCCAAAAGTTGATGGCAAATGGCTAGCATCTATTCAAGTTTTTCATTTGAGATGCTTAATCTATTAAGATCAAGTAATAAAGTAATTAAAGAATTCTATTACTGGATAGCTTTAGTTTGTGTTATTACATTTTCTTGTGAAGGTCAGAAGAATAATTGATTTTAAATCAAAGTCATCACAAATCAGCTGGTTACTTTATCATTAACTATCTAGAGATTTTTGAAGGGGGTGGTAGGGAAATAAATCACAGTAAGAATTGTGAAGCTTTTACTATGAGCCACAGGATTTGGCAGCACTGAATGAGATGTTTTCCTGAAATCCAGTTCCCACCAAATCATTCACAAAAATCAGTTAAGTGCATTAAACATTAATATCAGTGAAATTAAAAAAAAAAAATCACATTTTAGAAACATTATATAGTGGCTCACGGGAATATGATAGGAAGCCATCAATCTCTATCCTGGGGTGAAATATTTAAGGCACTTGAGGGTAGTTAGTTTTTAAAACCAGATAATAAAGACATAGCCACTTAAAAAAAATCTAATTTAAATTAAAAAAAGAAATCCAACAACAAAATAAAGTAACACTGCAAAAAATCTTCCAACTGTGAAGTTCAGTAAACAAACACATAAACCCTTAAAATAAAAATAAAATATTCACTTGTTATAGTACAAAAAATATGGCAAAATCAGAATATATATCACTGGCAGAACATACACATTCTGTAAGGGACCTCTTTCAAACATATCAATAAGCATCCTTTCTTTCCAGGTTGCTAGATAGCCAAGAAAGCAAGTTTGCTGGGGAAAAACAATCCAGTGCAGTTAAATATTGTATTCCAGTTTACAACCTAGAGGATCCCAGAGAGCAGATGTTTCTCTATTATTTTTGCTGGGGATATTTCTGGAAACTTTCTTGCTCTTTCTGGAGCATTCGGCTTCATTTTCCCCTCCTCATACACGCAAAATTCAACCTCTTCAAAGAAAGTGGTCACAACATTCTCTTAATATCATCTTTGGTATAAAACAAAAGGAATTAACACAACACACGGGCCGCTACTTCTGGGCACCCAGTTCTCTGGCACACCAAGCCTGCTCCTACAGGCCACGCACAGTAACAAGCCTCTCTTCGATGGCACTGCTTCTCTCCTCCCAATCCTCACAGTAACATCAAAATTAAAAATAACATACAGCTTCCTTTATAAGCGCTAATTTAAGTTTCACTCAGAACTCACAAACTAGCATTCTCACCGTTAGCTTATATGTATTACAGTTTCTTACCACTTCCAGGGCAGAAGGTAAGCCCTAGGACCCACTTTAGAAACTGTTCCTAGAGAAGAAATAGCTGCACAAATCTCCAAGCCTGCTCAGCAGTTTTTGAAGGGAGGAGATAAAAGATAAGTGGGAATTCAGTTAAAGGTGTGTTTTTTTTTTTTTTTTTTTTTTTGCTAAACGTTTGT
>JAVCKT010031228.1:37155-55446 GCA_032273925.1 Rhynchotus rufescens | reverse complement strand
CCTTTTTTTTTTTTAAAAAAAAAAAAAAAAAAAAAAAAAAGGAATTCCTGAGGTGCCTTGGTGAGGGCTAACGTTGCTGCAGAAATGCAGGGAGTCATTTAAGATGCACCTCTTCATGCAGCCACGGTTAATGCCGCAGGATTTCCGTACCTGGCTGCTGCGCTGGAAACCCCCACGTGCAAAACTACACCGGGATGAAGTATTTCTACCCAAAACAGCTTTGCTTCAGTGAATGTAAAATGACAGGCCACTCGCGGAACCCTGTTCCCATGGGACTTGCTATGGGTGGGCAACTCCAGGGTTGTCCAAGGGGCTTTTTTCCCCCTCGATCAGGGAAAAAGCAGTGCGGTTTGATCAGGTGTGCGCTGCCATCGGGCGGGGGCTTTGCAGGACTCTGGTCTGGGGCTCTTTAAGGGAGAGAAGCCTCTAATCCTGTTTAACTGAACACACGTTTAAATTATGAAAGGCCTCTCTAAATTCCCTTTTTTTCAGTGTCTTAGTCGTGCTAGACAATTAGGACACGGGATTTATTTAACAGTCCGAGGCTGGTGATAGCATTATGGGAGGATAAAGAGGGGGTGATGCACAGAAACCTTAGGAGTGGTACTTCAGGCAGAAAAAGAAAGCACTGTTAAGAAACAAAGATCATTTTTTCATCAGATTGGAGATGAAGGATTTTTTTTTTTCCTTCCTTTTTCCCAAGCTTCCGTAAAAACTCCAAATCTAGCTTAAAACAAGCCTAGCGGGTCGCCGTTCCCACCCGATGCCGCTGCTGTTTTGACGGCGATCCCTGGGGAACGGCCTTGACATCAGCCGCCTATTTTTGCTTTATTTCCCCCTCCCCGCCGCGGGTCTGGGGGGGCCGCGGGCCAGGCGTCCCCGGCGGCGCTGACGTCACCCGCGCTTAAAGGCAGGACCGCGAGGAAATGGAGCTCGGGGCGCTGCCGCCGAGGGCAGCGCGGCCTCCGCGGCGCCGGGGGCTCCGCGTGGGGCATCGGGGGCTCCACGCGGGGCACCAGGGGCTGCGGGGCCACCCGCTCGGGATCCCCCGGCCGCCCCATCCTTTGCTTTAAATCCCGGTGGTGGCCGCAGTAAGCGGGGCCGCCCACGCGTGGCCGGGCTGTAGCTGCTGGGAACGGGGTGCCTTTTGTGCCTCCTCTCTTAAGATGCCTTTTAAAGCATTTTAAAATCACTTAAAATGTGAGGCAAATGGTGCGAGGTGTCTGTGCTGCAGTCGTGTGTTAGGTGGAGCTGATGCTCAGCCTATTGTGCTGGATCGTATGGAAAGAAGAGTAAATTTAAGTGGGATTTAGGTAGTATGGGTCGGATATATTTTTAAGAACTCGGTTATTTGAAATTCAGCTTTTAAAAATAAAACAGGCTTTGGGCTTGCATGAATGTCGAAGAGCGGGAGTGAAATGTAGTTTTTCCTCTTACGTTTAAATATGAATTAATAACATCCATGTTATGCAGCCTGGTTGCATCCCTTCGCTTCGTTGTCATGCGGTGGTTAAGTAAATTGGGGCATCCGCGCTGACTTCCCGGTCAGCTTTGGAGGCCGCGGGATTTTGCTCCTTCCTTGCGGCTGGGCTCCAGGCAGACCTTGGGTTGTTCCAGGTGCACAGCTGCTACGGCTGCGCGACCGCAGCCTTTGGGTCGGGATGCGTGTGCTTTGGGTCGGGATGCGTGTGCTTTGGGTCGGGATGCGTGTGCTTTGGGTCGGGATGCGTGTGCTTTGGGTCGAGATGCATGTGCTTTCGTCGGGATGTGGTGCTCGGCTCGACGTGGCTGCTGAAGCAGGAACAGCTTCCTGGTGCACCCATTGGGCCGGGGAAGGAAGGAGCTTTCTGGGGTGCCTTGCTGAGCCCGGGGCGGGAGCAAGGGCACCGGGCCGGGGTTCTGGCCCCTTGGCCTCAGCGCTGCTTCTCCTGGGAGCTACGGCCTTCGCTGCAGCCCCGTCAGGAGACCAAACCCCAATTCTGAGGAAGAGTGGCAGGAACGAGACATGGAAATGAAAATCCTTTGCAAGGAGAGCTCCCCGAAAGCGGGGTGACCCGCAGCACTGAATGGCTTCAGCAGCGTGAGTGCCTCCTGATCCTCTGCTCTTCTCCTCCCTGCTCTCCTTGCACTGTAGTGGGAAGCATTTTCCTTGGAAAATGGAGCTAGGAGAGATTTCCTTGGAGAGCTGGGGCGGGGGCTCCGGAGCTGCTTCCTCGCGGGGCGCCCCGGCAGGCTGGGCTCCCGTCCAGTCTTCAGCTCCAGAAAACCATGAGTATCCCAAGGTACCTGCCGCAGAGTTAAAGCAGTTTTGAGTGAAACAGAATCAGGCTTGAGTGGAGGTGGGGGGGAACTTTCCTCATGATTATTCCCATTATTTTTAGTGGTTCTGAAATATCAGTTTTCAATATAAAGTGTATTCTAGGCAAAATCCTCCTATGGGTGCATAGGATGAGGCAGAAACGTTGAGGTTTTTGTATTACATGCATATAAAAAGGCAGAAATTATTTAGTATGAATTGATTATTGTTGTCTCTGATGCACACATGCAAATGTGTGCAGATGTGTCTCTTACCTTTCCTTAGCTCTAAATTTGAATAAAGGATGAGAAATGACTTGGCCGAATACAGCTTACACTGTTACTAGCCGTGAGCTTCATTTTTTAAAAAAAGCAATTCAGAAAAGACAAACATGCACAGCTACAGTAAATGCATTAATAGATCATAAAATGATATAAAATAAAATGTAGAAGAGGGCTGTTTTGCTGAGCAGTTGTTGTACTGATATGTGTATTTATATTAGGTCAATAAAGATGCTCTGCTGGCTGCATCTGCAGATACAGTAGCCAATTGATCTAATGCAGTTTCTAAAGGCTTTCTATACAGGTGATGTCATCCTTTTAGCTGCCTTCCCCTCCCACTCCCCTTCCTCCTTATTAGATATTTCATCTCGCTGCGGAGCATCCAATCGATGGGAGCTTCTCCTGAGGGAGCTGCTGAGAAGCAGGCAAAGATAGTAGGAATTAGGACTCCAGCCGTCGCTCTCGCCGTAGCCATGGACGGACTGCTTAGCTGTGCGTTACAGAAATGTTTTAATTGGGAAAGCTAGGCGTGGATTAACCGTGGTGTCTGACTGATGCATTAGAATACTAAGCAACGCTGCAGAGTTGTAAACTGCATAAAAAGAGGAGGGGGGGGCAACAGAGAAAAGCGTTGGTATTGCAGAGGCTTTTAATGCATTCCATAGTGCAAACCTGTTAGAGCAAATACCCTGGAGCTACCGTCTGGACAGTAATTCAATTTTTGCAGTTATGATGGACAAGAGCATAGAAGAGAAACTTTAATATGCTGGGTGTGGGATTCCCGAATTGCCGAAGATGCTGCTGAAGAACCTTGCAAAATCTGATCTACGATATGAATGTGAAGTTTCTGAAAAGTGGATCTGAAGACAAGCCCCTCCTGACAGCGCTGTAGTGAAGAGAAAAAAGGAATTGGAAGAATTCGTAGCTCACCTTTTTAATGTATTGTTGCTTTAACCTGCAATTCTGATCTAGTTGAGAATTAATTCAATTTTAGCAGCACTTTGCAGATCCATGCCTCTTGCCCGGGGGAGCTTATGGATATTTGTATTTGAAAAGCTAGGAAATATTCAGCTTTGAATGTATGTGCTTGTTAAAACTGGAACATTTCTATAGGAATCGCTGCTGCTGCTGCTAACTCACTGCAACACTGAAAACTAATCAGATATAGAAGAAGCTGTAACCGAATTCAGTGTGAAAATCAAGCCTGAGAAGTTGCATTCGTGCACATTGGCTGCTTTGGTCTATGATTTTTAAAGAGAATCCAGAAAGAGTTTTTGCTGAATATTTTTCTTCTGTGGCTTTTAATTGAGCAAGGAAACTTTTCTTCCCAGCCTTAGAGATGGCATTTCTTGTTCGATGCTATGCCAACTGCCTGCAGCCGTGGGCCTCCAAAGTAAGTAAGAATTTTGTCTGTGATGATGCATTTCTCTGAAATGTGCTGGTGAGCGTGCTGCTATTGCAATGCTCCCTGCTCAGCAGCCCCAAATGCTGCTCGCGTGAGATGCTGCTGGCCTCTCTGCTTGTGCAATCGTTGCCACTCGGGAAAGGGGGATGTTGAAAGCCTGAAATTGTTTTATAGCTTGATAGCCTGTAAATTAACAGAAAGTATTAGAGAATTTTGCTTGTGAAATCTGTAAAACTTCCTTTTTTAGCTTATCAATATATGGAGCAAATACTATATCAGTATAACATTTTTATGATTGTTTGTACATACTGCTAACTTGAAAATATTGGTGAACTGACCCACTGAATGTCCTTAATTGTCAAGGTTTGTTAAGCTCTGCTGCTTATTCCCTTTGTGAAGAAATGTGGAATTGGTTAATTATTTAGGCGAACTATGTAATTACAATTGCAGCTTTAAATGGCATAAATTATTCCGTGTGTTTGGAAGATGCTGCATTTGTGTGAAGCTGGGGAGGCAAGGGTGCTCCTTTTAGAGAGGCAATGAAATCTAGAACATTCGAGCAAACCAACCTACTGATATAAAAGCATTTAAAGTTAAATAATACATATGTGTGTGTGTGTGTGTGTGTGTGTATGTATATGTGTGTATATATACAGGCTGTTGTGAGGCTCTTGAAATTTGTCATGCTCTTTCAGAAAATTGCTTGAGTTACTGGTGTTTTATTAATGTGAAAGCCTATAAGACTGAAGTAATCATCCTAAATGCAGGAAATGCGTTGTAAAGCTGAGACCAGGCGTATTTATTCATTATAATTTGTATTTATAATGCAGAAGCTCATACCGGCTAGGGAAGGATCATGAACTTTCTTGCCCAGTAAAGCAGCCAGTATCTGAAGGTGGATGGGGAAAATCCTTGTGCCATTGAGATCCCAAGAAATGGCGTTGACTTTGGAGCAAGTGGTTGCTCCCAAAGTTTGGAATCTCGGTGACATTGGAGCATGGAGAGGCACGAAAGAAATGCAGCGACTTGTAGGCAGTGTTAATGTCCATCATGGTTTTCCCTGTCGTGATAAGGTATAAATGAAAGATTCCCATGTTTAAAATGGGGAGGATGAAGAAGTGCTGGGATTTATGGTTTCCATATGTCATCCCTGTGTGAGATAAACACATAAATACGTGTGTGTCCTTGTAGCCCAAGTCTGACAGCTCTGTCTTTGGCTCAAGAGCTGCAGATACCCGTTACCTTTGGGAGAAGGATTGGCCCCGTGTGCTCCGTAGGGAATCGGGGCTCCTGACCCTGCTGCTCACGCTGGCAGATCTTGGCCTGTTGGCATCATCCGTGACTCCAAGATACGTCTGCTCCCTTGCTGCCTTCTCTTCCAAGTTTGCAGATATTAAGCACAGAAGCATCTATTAAGTTAAGCTTGGCTCACCTGCGTCACCCTTATTAAGGAGGGCTGAACACGTCATGCGGCTTAAAAATGGGAATGCTTAGTCACATTTTGTACTTGAGCTGCGATGAGTCTTTCAGTGGAGTTTGGACCAAGGTGAGAAACCGCAGGGGGGAAAGAAACCCTTGTGGTTGAATAACGGTTCAAAAAAATATATTAAAAGAGACAGAGACACAGTTTGCGCCATCCAGCCCTTGGATGGTGCCCAGAGGACTGTGGCACTATCAGCTGAGCTATTTATTCACTCATTCACTGGGCCAAAATGAAGTCACGTAAAAGGTTGGGGAGGAGGTGAAAAGTGTATTTTTGTTTTTATGATGCAAGCTTTCCAGCTGGTTTTGCATCCCAACATACTAATTTTTGTACATAACTACAGGGTTTTTATCAATTGTTTTTCAGCTGAGGTGTAGGCACCTCTGCAAGGGGCCTGCTGACTCGGTTGCAATTACAGCTGGGCTGAGTGTGGCAGGGTGGCGTTGCAGCTGTTTAATCAGGGCAAAACCAAGTCACATTTTCTATGACTAATCAGACAGGTAGGCTTTCATCAAGATACAGAAAGAGCGTTTTTAAAAGTTAACTTTAACCTCAGGAGATGGATTATTGCTGTTTTCTAGTGCCCCACAGGAGGAGGTGCTTTGGGAGCTCTCCTTGCCTCCTGCCTGTGAGGGATGTCTGCCCTGGTCGGTGCTGGCACGTGCCCCTCATCTCCCCCAGTTCTGTTGCTTTGGAGTTCTGAAAGTAAAAGAGATGGAGTTGACGTCTCTAAAATAATCGATGCAAACTGTTTTCTGGCATAAAGAGCTGCCCAAAGGAGAATAAAATGAAAGAGAAAACTTTGTGCAGTGCATGTAAGCCACTCACCTGAAGATTGATTGTTTGACTCAGAGGTCACCAGCATTTCTGTGGCTTGCGCTGGTGCTTGGAAGCGTGTCCAGAAGGGATCATTGGCTTCTATGCAGGATGAGGGCGGCTGTTTGTATCTGCTTTGTCTAGGAATAAAGGATGAGAATCCGTCACTGGAGGCAGATTAGAAATGGTCTCTGCTCTGGGGACCGTAGACTTTGGAGGACGATGGGCTGAAGAAGATCAAATAGGAAATCCTTGAGCAAACGTGTTGGGTGCAATGAGGGTCCTAGCAAAGTGGTAGCAACCACTGAAGGGATTTGGTGTGGGCTGGGAGAGCTCCTAGGAGGGGTATGAAGGACATCAAGAGACTTTTGCTTGTGGATCTTGTGGAGATCTCCTCAACCGTTAGTTGTGGATCTCCACAATTAACCAAGTCATGTGTCTATAAAAGCTATCTTAAAAGGGAGGCTTTTTGACATAATGAACTTTTTTAGATAGCAAAGGTTTTAAACTTAAGATCCAAACTTCAAAAATGTTTTCTCATGAAGGAAGTTTCATTTAAGATTCAGATGTATGTTGTTTGAAAAATAGATGCTGTCTGTCTTTATAGCCTTTGCTCTTTTCCCTCTTTGCTTTTCAAATAAAATCAAATAACGCTAAGGTTAATAACAAGAGATCTAGTTGCTGTGTAGAAGTTTGTCGTGTGTTTAGAAGAGAAGACTTGGAGTCGCTTTTTGCTCCGATTCCGGGTGTTGCGTCATGGGGAGCTGATGCCAGGTCTCTTGGCATCTGGCTCTTCGTTATTCGTCAGCAAAATAGGTACAGCTTCACCTGCCTGTTCCAAAGGGCATAAATTTCATCCCGGAGGTCGCGAGTTGAAACCTTCATGCAATTACAGATTATTTTCAGCTCATCAAAGGGAAAGCAGGGCTTGGATAGTGTGTCCTTGATTGGATTTGATGTCATCCTTGTCTCCACTAATGCACTTGGTTAGCTACATGGAAAGGAGCGCCGGTGGTATAAATTTTTAATGTTTTCAGCTCAAATAGAGTAACTGACCCTTCAATTTATTTCCTTGGGTCTCTGGTGAGCGTTGCTCACAAGGCGCAGATGGGCAGATGCCTTGGCGAGCTCCTCTTCCCCAGTGCTCGAGGATCCCCTGCTCTCCTTGCTTGGACATACTAGCACTGTCCTGAGGATTTTTTCTTTTTTTTTTTTTTAATGCATTTCAACCTGCTTTTCAGAATATTTAAGGGATTTCTTCCTCTGATTTGTCCTGCCCTGCGCCCTCCGCATTGCCTTGTTTCTCTATTTAAATCGATTTATACCAGCACAGCCTCTTAGTTGCTCAATACTCTTTGATCTCCAAGCTGTCTGAGAGTGACCTTCAAGTGCTCGGACTGGCGTTTGCCACTTTCTGTTGCACTTCGTTAGCGTTTAACTTGGTTTTCTGAAACAACTTGTGTGGTACTTGCTTTAAAACTTTTCTTCATGCACTTTTCACTCAATTCTTTATTAACTTAAAAAGAGCTTAACAGTAGCTGTGCATTTTTACTCTAGAAAGCTCAAATCATACTTAGGCCCCAGCTTTATAACAAGATGAGTTAAATGCAAGTATCAATCTGTCTACCTTTCAATAGAAAAACTTTTTCACTGAATACTCTTTTTTATCATAAATTGGCTCTTAATATGGAAATAAACACCGATTTTTTTTTTCTCTTTTTTTTTTTTTCTTTTTTTCTCCATCCTCTCCTAGACTCCTCTTGTTTTAAGCCTTCCTTGTAATTCTGCTTACAGCTGCTGCTAGGTCAGCACCACCCTGGTTTTCTCCTCTTATTTCCATGCATTTTCCTTTTTTAGTGGGTGCAGAAAGGAAAGGCAGCTGTAGCATTTGTTCTCCCTCTGTTTTGGGGGTGTGTGTGGCCTGAGGGCCTCGTTTCCGCAGGGAGTGGGTCGGAACAGGAGCTCTGAGGTGCTGGTGGGACCGGCTGCGGGGGTCCCACCTCCCTTGAGGTTATCACAGGGGAGGGAGGCTGTAGAGCCCACGTGTGTGCGGAGTGACCATCATCATCACCACCGCGTCTTACCCATCAGGGTGCATAGGGGTGTATAAATCATTCAGCCAAAAGTTATCATTGATACAGATAGCTTTTTCATGCTGAAAAAAGGTGAATTTTCACAGTCCTGCCCCCTCCAAAGCTGAGATACTTGTGTCAGATGCTCGGCATTATCTTGAGTTAAAGCACAGCAGTAATCTATAATTTAGACATATGAAAACCAAGTTAAAATTGCATTACGTATGTGGTTTAAGCCAACACCAGAATTTGCTTTAAAATTCTGTCCTTATGTCACCTTATTGTAACTAAGGGAACATAATACTTCTGAGGATTTTATATGCTGCACGATATATGAGCCATGAAGACTAGAAAGCTTTTGGCTACTGAGGACGTAGAACAGGCTTTACGGATTTTAAATATGTTTTGTTTTAAGCTCTTTCTCCCTTTTTATATTGCAAAAAAAAAAAAAAAGTTTGTATATTAGTAGAGCAGGGACTATTTTTTCTTGCTTCTTGTTATTGGCAATTAGTAAATTATATCCAAACCAGGTAAGCAAGTACTTGATCTGTGACATGACTGACGTTATTCCTCGAGCTGAATACTCCTGCGTGGCTGCTCCTAGTCGGTAAGAAGGCTGGGAACTGGGAATTTAATTTGGAACTGTTCTTATCCTGACGGAGCCCCTGTGGCGTGGGCCCGGTCAGCGGTGCCGTTTCCAGAGGGGCAGGGCTGTGCCCTGGTGCTGCTCCTGGGACAGCCGTGCCCGGATCCGCGCCAGCAGCACAGCTCCAGAGTGCGTTTTACACTGAGTGCATCTCTAAACCGGGTCAGAATTAGGGCTTGTGTAGAAAAGGTGAGCATTAGCCAGAGTTAACTTATGTCAAATCTTTATTTTTTAAAAAAAAAGTTGATGAAAATACTGGAAAAGAACTCCCGAGGCCTTCAGTTATCCAGCTGTCAGTGACTCGGTTACTCAGCTATCGGGTACGTTTGGTGGTTTCTCCTGGCAGGGTGTATGAGATGAGTTAGGTACCTGACTTGGTGATGCCACAAGAGGAGCTCTGGGGTGATGGGCATTTCCGCCGCTTTTCCTAAACGGAATGAGGACCCAAAGTGACGTGCAGCAAGTGTTGCTCGGAAGGAGACTGGGCACATACGCGTGTGAGTAACCAGCACCGGCCCTTTGTGGGAAGGTGGTGGAAAGGAAAAATACAGCTAGCTACAGAAATCAGTTATCTTGCAGACATTAGGTGTGAAAATGAACTGAAGATGGAACGTCAGGGACATAATAAGACTGTCAAAATGACTGGCAAATAAAATGCTGGGATTCAGTGTGCACAAGTCGGCAGCGGAGCGAAGGAGCGCGCGTCGGCAAGCAGGAATGCCCGGTATTCCCAGCCGGCTCCCAAATCCCAGCGACTTCTGCAGAGCCCATTGGAGCTGGGCAGCCGCCTCTCGGAAGTTGTGGTGGGACAAGGAAAGCTCAATGGCAGTCTTGGGTGTTTCTTATTCCGAGTCTTTTCAACATGCTTGAGGCTTTGATGAGCAAGCACTGAGAATAACTGGATATTGATTGTGAAAACTGTGATGTTGAAGTGATAAGACACGTCAGGGAGTAGAAATGGAAATACATGGGGCAGCTGGACTGTTCCTAACTGGGCTGTTTCACTGTGATGGTTAAATATGTGGAAGATGTTGAATCGAGGGAATCAAAGAAGGGAGGAAAAAGAAGAAAAGGAAGAAAGAAAAAGGTATGAAGGGGATGGAAGGATATAGTGACCAAAAAGGACAGATGGAATTTGAGAGAGGAATGTTAAAAGCAGAATGGTTCAAGGCAGTTGTTTGATCTTTTAGTTTGGCAGTTTTATTTAACTTCAGTTTTAAAGATGAAGGTAAATACTCTTTTTTAAACAGGCTGTTCATAACACTCTCAACTTTCTGTATCAACTGAGAAAGGCAAATTGGTACCATTAAAGCACTGAGTGGGATGGAGGCAGAGTGAGAGCATTTCCTAAATCGTGGAGGTTACCAAATACAAGCACAGTTAATGCTCCAGAAGGGCATTAATGGGATTCTGGCTTAAAATGGCAAAACCTCTTAATGGAAAACTTGAGCTAATAAATATTAGCTGGCAGAGTGACCAGCTGCATCCAGTCGTGCACGGACCTAGGAGAAGCAGTAAGAATCTTCTTAGGCAAGAGTGCTGAAGAAAAAGTGAGACTTTTCCTTTGTTATTGGCTGTTTCCTCCTGCTCCCCCTCTTTTTTTCTCTCCAATTAATTTGAATTTTGAAGAAACCACGTATGTTGACTAAATTGCACACACAGTCTGCTCTAGGAGTTTTATTTGTGATTACAATTATATTTTTTTTTTGATATTAGTGACTGGCCTCGTGCTGCAGTACCGCCCTGCCCATGTGCAGCCAAGGTGCCACCACCCAGGCCGAGACAGGAGGGTTGCTCATTGCAAAGGCCGACTTACAGATCCAGCTCTCCCCTTCTCAGGGCAGTTGTGCTTAATTCGTATTGTATTTGCTCTTCCTGTTTTCCAGCGTGTGCCTTCAGGTTATCCCAGGAGCAGCAGGAAACGCCCTCCTTCCTCCTGCCCTTGCCAGCTGGGAGCTAAGTGCCAAACGTGGCCGCGGGAGCAGCCGCTGCCGCGCGCGGGGCCGCTGCCCTCGGCCGGCACCTCATAACCCGCGGAGCTGGCACGTCGCTCCCGGCAGCCATAGGTATAGATATGAATATAAATGCAGAGTTAAATGAGTTATTAGATAATTTTTAATTGTTAATGCCGGAAAATGAATGCCAGTTGGGAAGTCTCCGTTTGGACACTTCTTGATACCTTGCTAGCAGCTTTGGTTATCGGACACCCCCCCCAAGCCTGGCGCCTCGAGGAAAATTGGACCCTTTCAAGTGGTTGAGAGATGCGGTTGAATGTGTGAAACTGGGGGTCTGGAAAACGGGTTGCAATTCCTGCCTTGGAAGGGTGCAGGCAGCAGCCCGGTTTTCGGGTCCTGCCGCGCGGCTCCTTCGTGCCCTGAAGGAAATCGAGGCCTTGCTGTAACTCAGGAGTATTGCTGGTGTCAGAGCTAATTGCTGCTCTCCCTTTACGAGACAGGATTGTGATGACTCCTTAGCTTCTTCCCAGATTTCCCTGCAATCTGGGGTTGCGGACTGCAGCTCAACCCTATCTTTCTTCTAGAATATGGGTCACTTCAGTCTCATGCTGTTCATGGATGTTGAACTACAAGTAAAGAAGCAGTATTTTACTACATATAAATAATAGTTAAAGCATATATTTGCTTTTTTTTCAGAATTGTTGGAATTGCTGTTACGGTTTTACTTTGCTAAAGCGAGTTTAATAAACTTTTCAGAAAGATGCACAAAGTGATGCTTTAACTGTGCTTAATCTTTAATGGAAAATAAAGTAGCTTACTGCCATGCTGCTGTAATAAAATCTGCAGGCAGAATTATCTCCCTCAAAATAATTTTAGATGAAAATATGCATATTCTTGCATGGTTTTCTTGCCTGCAAGCCAAAGAGAAGGGGTAATAAGAAGGGACTGAAAGCAATAGGGAAATCTTGTGTCTTTTGGGGACATTTCCATGTGATTTAGCCTTTCAGTCAAGAAAGGTGTGCTGGTAAGAGGCATTAACAGATGCAGGCTAAAGGTGTAGAATGTTCCTACACTGTCACTTTTAATGAATGTCTTGCCTTTTAAGTATCCTTTTAAAATAATACAGTATATCTTACAATATATACATGTATGCATATATCCCCAATAGTTTGTCTTCTTCCTCTGGTGACAAATGTTTGTTTTATGCGAAGTGTTGTAGCTGAAGAGCACATATGGCTACGTGAATAATTTAGAGGAAGGGCTCCCTTCGTACACCTTGCAAATGCCACCACGCCGTGAAACGTCTCCGCTCGGAGATGAGATGGAAATTAATTCCTTTAATGGTAAGACCAGGAACATACACTTTCCTATGACAAGAAAAACATTTGGGATGCCACTGATTATGCAGAAAGCCATCACCAAGCTGCAGAAGGCCAAGCCTGCTGAATAGATTAGTCCTTCTCATTGACTGACATTTGCTTGCTTGCCCTGTCTTTATGTATCTTTATCTGTATAGATATTTGTGACTGACTGTTAGATTTTGAAGAAAAGTTTGAAGATTTTTATGTTTGCAGAGGGCAGTATCTTTAAGCTTTGTGTTTGGGGGGAGCAGCAAGTTCTTGAGCAATTTTAGCCACAGTGAGCAGTGTCCTTGTGTCACTTTGCTTCTCCCTGCTTTATTTTACCCCCATAATATTGCAAATGTCTCTTGAAAAACAACAAAATAAGGAGTGAAGACACAACTTGCTGTGATTTTTCAGTGCCGGGGTGCTGCTGTAGACATGTTTCCATGTCAGGTGAGGTGCTGCCAGCTCCGTTTGCACGTGGAGAGCCCCCCGGGCACATTTGCACTGGCGCATCGGTCCCTTGGCTGGGGACCCGAAAACTCGTCAGCGATCTCCGGGAGAAACCCTCGTGTCATTGGCCTGCCCTTGTTAGCAAACTCGTTTTAGAAAGCTGTAACCCTATCTTGGACTGAGTTGTCCTCATCACCTGTTTAGAGGAGGAGGAAAAAAGCAAATATCCTCTGCAGATCTGCCTTGTGGAAGGCAAAGGGAGAGGCAGCCCGGGGGTGGCTGGGCTCCCAGACCTGCGGTATTCACGAGTACTCCCGAGGTGCTGCTGCTCCCTCACTCCGCACCGTTCCTGAATGTCTTTTTCTCATTCAGACTATTTGCAATAAATTATTGAAACGTAGCATGTGTTTTGAATAGTTAATTAGAAAATCAATGTTTTTTTTGAACAGAATATTGGGTTTATGAATTTGACAAGTTTATTTGCTGTTAGACTGCAATTGGTTTGCATTTAGAGCTCCATTTATGCCACATAACTCGACTTTCTCTTATTCTTTGGTAATTTTTTCCTGTTTAACCATTTTTTGGTTAGTCATAAAAACTTTCGCTACCAGGGAGTGCTGCTGCCCGTCGCTTTGGTGCTCGCCTGCTGCCTGCATGAAGCTGCTGGCAAAGGGCAGGTCCTTGGGGCACCTTCACCTCGAGGGCGCTTCCAGGTATCCGTGAGTGGCATTTTGCACGTGCCAACTTTCTTCCCCGTTGCTCGGAGCTGGTCTCCCGTCCGCGTGCGCCCGCTCAGGTGCATATGGTCCCTGCAAGGCAGGCCAGGCTGCTGTCACTTCGGGCACCGCGTGGCAGAGCGCAGCGACCTTCCCGTTGGGACAGGCTCCGGGGAGACGCTTTTCAGAGGGGAATCAGTGGCCCCGGAGCCAGGGGCGGGCAGATGGAGGGCTGCAGACCGTGGCGGCTCGTTCCTTGCCTCTCTCTCACGTACGGCTCTGAACCACAATCTGGTGTTTGTAGGGGCTTCTGTTCCATGGTAAAGGTCACCAACAAGCTTGTGAGCACGTGTGCATGAACAAATCCAGGGCTGGGTATTTCGGGAGATCAGATGCAATCGTACTCTTATTCCAGATTGTGACTTGTTCTAAAAAACAGTATTATTATTCCTTGAAGCGATATGCAGATAGTCCATTTTTGTGGGATTCTGTACCAGAATTTCATGGATATTCAGAGTTTGGGTGCCTGTGACTCCCAAGGCACCTAACTAGTCCCAACATGAGCAGGTGCTAATGTCTCCATCCTAAGTTTGCAATGTGGACACACAGGTGAGCACTCCTGTTTTGAACCTGCTTCTTTAACAGGTGCTTTTTCAAGATGCTAAGTTTCAAGATCTCCAAGTTTCTGTCACAAAAAGGCCTAGTGTGATCAGGAGGCTCTGCTTTTTGCTGGTAGCTTGGACAATATTTCAGCAGCCTCATTAGCGCATCCAGCAAGTCATTCCTGCGTCCGCTGCCGTGTTGCTCCAAAAACACCCTGTCCATGGATCGCTGCTTAGCGAGCTCTGAAGGGAGGAGAACTATCACTTTGGGTAATAAAAACGCCACCGGGAGCCGGAAGCTGTGATTTATTTGGGCACACTGAGTAGCGCGGCAAGCAGCGCTCTAAAGGTCACTCGTCTCAACTAGAGCTTTTATCTCACTCAAATGGCGAGCGAGATCGCGCCGGTTCCCTGCACGTAACCCCTATTAAGTGTCTTTTACATCACGTATTGCAGAGCCCGAGCTGCTCGGCCGGTGCCGGTCCCGCCAGCTCTGCACCGGGGCCTTCGCGCCCATCTCCAGCGTGGGAAAGGGATCCTGCTCCGTGCAACTTTCCCATGCTGGAACATAGTCTTCAAAGCGCGGTGTTTCCTCTGTGCGTGGAGCCAGTTCATGGTTTTATAGCCGCTGTTCAGGTGGAGGTCGTAGGGGTCGGGCCACACTTGAGCAGTCTGCTACTTTTCAGTTAAAACCAAATCCTGCCTTTCCAAGCACCGGTGAATAGCAAGATGCCAACTCCCAGCTGGAAGCGGGTGTGGAGCCTTGCCCTGCTTGGGACTCTTTGGGAGCTGTTGGGTTTGGCTGTTGTGGAGCCCCTTATTGGAGATAAAGATATGGAAGTAGGGCTTGAGGGACTGCCGCAGCCTTTGGGCTGTCTTGGAAGCACAAATAGTGGATGTGTCGGGGGCACTCCCGGCACCAGCTGCGATCTCACAGAGAAGGTGACCGCGTCCTTGGCACTTGTGTCTAGTTGACTAATGGACATCACAGGTGCCATTCCAAGCACCGGTGCCTGCTTCTTGCAAGCTCATGTTTGCAAAATTCACCCTGGGCTATTCATGTTTGCACAATGCTGGCTTTTACTTACGAGGGCTGAATATTTGACCTAGTGATGGGTGTGTTGGTTTGGAGTGTTTTTGTTTTGCAGCAGAACAAGCCTGCTTCTCATCTTGCCCATAGCCTGGCAATGTTAAAGTGACTTGGGATTTTCTTTTTCTCTTGTGTCCCAACAGCTTTTAAAGAAAAAAATCATGTAAAATTAGTATGTTTTCTTTTTCTGTACAGTAAAATGTAAATTTAAACAGTTTTAGAAATATGCATGACAGAAAATAAATGAACCAAGGCCTGAATTAGAGGCCTGGTTATTATCTGGTATTTCGTGTGATTCTGATTCTTCAGAAGCGTGCTACTGACTTGCACATTTTTATACATGATGCTTATTTTCCCTCTGTTTCTCCAATCCATTCTGCTTGCAGCTGCCGGCGGATCTTACCAAGATGCACCTTACGGACAACCCGCACCCGCAGGTCACCCACGTCCCGTCGAGCCAGTCGGGCTGCAGCATCGCCAGCGACTCGGGCAGCAGCAGCCTCTCCGACATTTATCAGGTACAGGTTCAGCCTCAGGCTTGTAAACACAAGGAGTTTATTTCTAGGATACTCGGTGCCATACCATGCATCATGAAGACTTCTTTTTCCTTGGCAATTATCACAATACGTTCCTTTCTCAGCTGCTGTTCTCTTGTGGATTGACAAATTTGCATTTATTTTTTTAACTGTTTAGTTTTGCCAGTGCTCTGCTTGATGTTCTTTTTCTTTTTTTTTATTTTTGCCATCTTTCATTTCTCGCTTTAGTAGCAGATACTCTGTGCGGGCAACAACCTCATTGCCCAGCGATAATTCCGATTGCAGTTAAGGTTTTGATACTGAAATGGATCGTTTATAAAATATACATGAGGGAGTGCACCTTCCTAAAGATCCTTGTGTGTGTCCTGAGAGCAGGTGCAGATTAGTGGGTCGGGGAGGGCTGCAGCGCTGGCCGGACCGGGCAGCCGGACGGCGCTCCCGTCTTGCCAGCGGTTTTCCTGGAAGCGGCTGCTTCATCCGTGCCCGGCCCGCGGCAGGAAAGTGCTGGTTTCCTGTGATCTCGTGTCCTTGAAAAGGAGGAAAAGGGGAGGCTGACTGATCATCCTGTGCAAGATACACAGGGCGATGGTGGTGTAAAATCCCTGCTCTGGAGAAGCGCAGCGCCTCAATGCAGCTGCCTTCGCCTGGGGCTGCCGGGGTGGGAACTGGAGCAGGGCTCAGGCTCCGGAAGCGACCGGGAATTGTGGCTGTTTTGACGAAGAAATGCTGGAAAAGTCCTTGACTAAAATGCGGTGCTGATCGTGTGCTGCTGAGACTCTCCAAGCACAATTTGCACTTGGGCTTAATTCCAGAACTGTTAATGTGAGCTGCATAAGCCAGTGAAGTGATGTAATGTGAAAGGATTTAACCCTGTATATTGTTACCCTCCTTGGAAGGAAACCCTTGTTAAATCAATGGAGCCCTCTCTCTCAGATTTAATGGATAATTATTAAAATGAAGACAAGCTGGAAGGTCCAAGGTTTTATGTAAAAACCAACGTTTTCCTGGCTACTGAAAGAAAGAAATGCTGCTGAATCTGTCAAAGTATTGAGAGCTGCATTAGCAGACCAGCTTGAAGTGTGTGGGAATAGGGAGACAGCACAGTCTGCTGTGATTAAATCGCTGAAAAATCGGTGTTTCCAATGATGTAACTGTGTCCTCTAAACCAGCTACCAGCTTGTGGGCAGATTGCTCCAAATTGCAGGCAAATACCCGCTCCATAAATTGCATCAAGTTGCTGATCTAGTTGAAACACTTTGAGCTTAAGAAGAGGAAAAGAACTCTTCTGATTTTTTATTTACTACTTAATATCCAACCATTGATGGAGGTTTGTAGTGGTTATTTATTTGTACCCAATGGACCCCTGGTCTAGGGCAGCTCTGTTTCCTTGCGGTGATACTGTCTCCATTTGTGCTTTTTATTCTTAATAAAATGATGTAAATTATTGCATTAAAAAAAAGAAAAAGGAAAAAAAAAAATTGTGCACAACTTCACAATTTATGCCAATGCCAGCGGGAGTTCGTGTATAGAAAAATAGAATAAGTTTCTATTAATTTAGTGCAAAAATGCAGTTGCAAGGATTACTGCTGTGTTAACATCTAGTACTTTGTCATCTTCTATTAAAGTCATTGTATTTGCTGCTGTTCGTTATGGTTTCGTCTGACCTCGTTATGGGCTGTTGTTATTCAATAAAATGGATGTTTTGGATGTTTAGTTGAAGGGATTACCCTTAACAGAATAAAAAATAAATAATCTTTATTAATGGATAGTGCGAATAAATAAAGCACCAGGGCTTAGCGCGTGTTGCCAGGAGCACATCAGAACTGCTCCGGGGACAGGCAGGTTGCTGTGTGGTGATCCAGGGATGGAAATCTCACCATCGCTCATGTTATTGGATTGTTTTCAAACCCAGGCCTTTCTTGTGAGGCCTGTGGACGTGGAGAGTGGTTCATTAGTTTATCCTCTGTACATCCCTGCATTTGTCTTGGTTTTGCAAGAGCAAATACTCTAGGCTTTTATTTTTCCTTTGCTTTGAGTCATGCATTTTTCTGCATGTCTCCTTCCATCAGTTTGAAAAGTTATTTTCCTGCATTTAAGTCATTTAAACTTTCCATGTTTCTTCTGTGACTGTGTTTTCTGTGGCCAGTGTTGCTTTCTCTTTCCTTAACACGTCCTCTCTGCGTGATGTCTCTGTTGCCATCTATTGATGGCAGTGGAAATATTTCTACAGACATTGGGTAGCCAATGTAGTTATTGACTGGGTGATTTAGTGATTTATTTTATTTTTTTTTTAGGTTAATAATATTATTGGCTCTTGAATTTTGAAAAAATACTGCTTATGGGAATTCACAAGAAAGACTAAACCTTGTGAAAAGAGAATTGGGCAAGAGCAGGGGGAAAAAAGTAGCCTTCATGTCCTTGCCTCAGATGTTTCTATTCAACCTGCACACCTGTAACATGGATTATAGTTCTGGCATAGAACAGTACTGAAATTGAAGGCAAGAGCAAGTCCCTTTAATTTTAGTTATTTACTCTGGTTACTTTTCCTCGTCATACTGTCAATATTAATGGGATTATGAAGCTTCTAGTTCAGTGGA
>JAVCKT010031228.1:0-16312 GCA_032273925.1 Rhynchotus rufescens | reverse complement strand
ATGACTCTGCTGCATAGCAATTAATATAAATAAAACAAATTGATTTACCTGGTTTTGGTTCAGTTGCTGATAGAGCTGGCAGTGTAAAATGGGAGCATTCAGAAGTGTTGGTCATGTTCTTTCATGGGTACAAACCTGTTCAAATCTGAGCATACGTAACATACCTTGTCACTGTCTCCATGACCTGTGTTTGAGTTGCTTCATGAGCAATTAATCTGTTGTACATGTTTTTAGTTAACTGGAGAAAGGAATTAAGTACATAATAACACACTTTGCATATTTGAGATAGGCTTTTCTCTTGCTTGACCGTTATGAGAAGTTCAGTGTGCCAAGAGGGTGATGCTGGTTGCTCTCTTCTGTGGTCAGTGGAACCACAAGAAGTTCTGCTCTGACCCACGTGGTGGGTCCCAAATTGCTTAAACCGAGAGGCCCAAAGTGAGCGAGCAGGTCTGCAATTGCAGTCTGCAGTGGGAATAATAGTGAGGGTTTGCACAGGGAGATGAACGTCCATTAGCAGAGCTAGGTGGGGGCAGTTATGTAGCTCTGTGCCTCGTTCTTGCTACTTCTACACTTTCATGAGCAATTCTTGGCCTTGACTCAAAATCCTGCTATCAGTTTTATCAGAATATTTTAAAACAAATCTTGTTTTAATGCTGTTCATCTTCTTAACTCATTTGCATCAGCATGTACTAGCCCTAACTGAAGAGTTTTGGTATTAATCTGCTTCAGCATATGCTACTTGTGCTCCTCATTGCTGATGAGAACCAAAAATGAACTTCTCTGCTCTTTTCTTTTATAGGTCCCTGAGCCAGGGCAGTACCAACTCCAACATGCTCGACGTCCAGGGAGGCGCCCACAAGAAACGGGCGCGACGCAGCTCGCTCCTCAACGCCAAGAAGCTCTACGAGGATGCCCAGATGGCCAGGAAGGTGAAGCAGTACTTGTCCAACCTCAACGTAGAAACGGATGAGGAAAAGATCCAAATCCTGTCGCTTCAGTGTGAGCCTGCATATAGCACTTGTGAGTACAGCGGGCTCTTATGGTGGCCTGATCTACACACTTCATGAAAGTCCTTCCCTTGAAATATGTATTTAATTATGGTCTTCCTCTTCTGCAGCAAAAATTACTGTAATCACAAGCCTATTTGTCAATTCGTGTACTAACAGATCAAGTAATACAGTTTCAGCAGGCCAGCATTAATCCTCTGATCTTGACTGAGCCCACAAAACTTTGGACTGAGAGTTGGGATTTTTTTTTTTTTGACCTTTAGTTCTTAAACTGTGTGTCTTTTCATCAGTCTGCAAGGAAATTCAATAGTACATTAGATCTCTTCTTGCCCCTCTGTCCTTGTACGGAATTAGGAAGGATAAAAGTAACGTTTACCATATGAACAGCAAGAAAATGAAAAGAGACAAAATCAATATAGAAAGTGCGGCGGAGTTCAACTTAGAATAAAAGATGGGTGAGAAGGAGAAGTCAGGCCAGCTCTGACAGATGGGATTGATGTCGCTTGGCAGCCAAAAACTGAGGGCTGCAACAGGACACTTTTTCATAAATTGAGCTCCTGTAAAGCTGTCTGCCTAAACACACCATTTCATGAGCTGTGTCCTCTGTCTAGCACAGTTCAGCAAATTCCTACTTAAAAATTAAAAAATGCAGTTGCATATGATTTTTATAATGAGGAGTTTTGAAGTGTTTGAAAGTTAGGACTGTTTCAAAAGACAGAAGTAATAATCTTGCTAGGAAAATAGCATTTCTTGCTTGTCGTGTGTCCAAATGGAGCATGCTGCATTTTCTTTGTTGTTCCTTTTCTCAAAGAGCATTTTTATTCATTAAGGACATGAAATAAAAGGCCAAGGAGGAGGCGACAATTTGAAGATAAAATTTTAAGACTGTGAATTTCGTATTTTTTTTTTTAATATGGTATAATGCTAAAATTTTTTTTTGAAGACTGCTTTTAGAAGCATGGAGCATGTAACTGATCTGGTTGATCAGCTTAGCTGAAGTGAGAGCTCTGGGTTTGCTGCAAGTAGGAGCTTCTTATCTCAGTACCAAGATTATCCTGATTTTGCTTGAAGACCAAGCAACAGGTATTCAGGAATCCAGGTATTTCTGCAATAATTTTAGGAGAAGTTGGATGGCCTCAGCTCTACAAACAGTTTATTAATTGCACTGTAAGTGAAGCAGGAATTCAGAAGGGTCCTGCTGCAAGTCAATTGTGCCATCTAGTGAAAGGCTTGCCAGCTGCAAAGCAAGCATCTCTCTGCCCTTATGTGAAATTCCATGTTTCTCAAAGAGATCCTGTTTCGTCTTTAGGTGTTTGTCCATAGGATGCAAAGTATGGAATTAAATTGTGGTGGAAATAAATCATGTGATTTCTTCAACAAAACAAGATAGAAATGCCTGGAATAGGAGACATTTTGAATCATTTGTCTGCTGTCTGGATGGATTGTGCTTTAGAATGATAGTAATTCTGCTGTAACTTGTATTGATATTTATATTTTTTTTCCTTAACAGTGACAAAGAATTTAAGTGAGAGAAGAGGGGCAAAATCCTCAGAAATGTCTCCAGTACCTATGCGATCAATTGGCCAAAGCACTAAAGCCCATCAGCATCAGCAAAACAGAATGAGCCAAGTGCTGCAGGTTCCGTCCGTGAATTTATACCCCAGCCGGAAAAAGGGACTGACGAAGGAGCACGTCACGTTCAGTGAGTATCTGCAGCTCGGCCACGGAGAGCCTAATAAATTAGGGAGAGGAGCCCTGGGGCTTATTGGAGATGCTCTTTTGCAGGCCTCACAGTTAGCTTCACTGTTTTAGTATAAGTATATATAATAATGTATATATATATATATATATACACATTATATATATATATATACACATTATATATATATATATATACACATATATATATAATAATGTATAAGTATATATAATAATGAAATACTTCAAACAAATTCCAGTCATCCAGTGCTTTAAGCTTTAATATCAATATAATAACAGGATTGTTGAATTGCAGCAGCATATGTGCAAATGTTGTTTGCTGCTTCCACTTTCCCCTAAATTTATCATCTGCAAAACAGTATTTAGTATTAAAATTCTTTTGACCTATTTGCACAGCTGCTTTATTGTTTGAAAGCCACAGGAATCTTAAATGCTATAAGGTTAATTGCACTTAAATGATATGAAATGATTCTGTGATACATCAAGCATCAATATCCTCTACAGTTTCAGAAAACGCAATATTGCAGCATATCCGTTGTGTTTGCAGCTGAAAAAGTCATGTAATTTAGCTCAAATCTCCTGTCAAAAGTCTCTGCAACTTGATATGTGCCAGGAGTTTTATTTCTGATGCTCCTGCTGAGAGCTATCTGTTCTTTCCTATGTTTTAAGTATTAATGTAAGCCCCTTATCAGGAACTCAGATGAATTCTTTACCAGGCATATGCAACGTGGTGCAATAGTGAAAAGAAATAATGGATTAGCAGCTTTGCTAAGTAAAATGTATTGCTGCTTTTGTTATGTGTTATGTAATGCCCTTAAAAACTGGTCTCACCACTCTGGATTCGACAGATGTTCTTCTCTTGAGCTTTTATTTGCTATGATGCAACTAGCTTTTTTTAGCACTTCCCCAGCAGTTTCATGGGTGGGGATTTCCTCCAAACCTCACACTTCATACAGTTTTTAGCCTTTTTACCAAAACACTGATCAGTTTTTCCATTGTAAAGGTTCCAGTTATGACCTGCATGTTTCAGTACATTTCAGAGATCACTGAACAACAACATAGTGTCAGTGGCCACTTAGCCAAAAGAAGAATATTCAGTAAATGATTCTGTTGTTTCTGCGGGCACAGGCTCCCCGCAGAAGTCCCTAAGTTTGTCGGAGGAAGTGAGTACCAAGAAGCAAACAGATGACACTCTGTCCATGGCATCTTCTTTGCACTCCAGCCCGCCGGCTTCTCCTCAGGGCTCTCCCCGCAAAGGTGCGTGTGCCGCAGACCCCTGCCCGTGGGCTGTGCCAAAAGCAGGTGTGCAGAGGCAGAAATATTCGTTGCAATTAAATGTACCCTAAGAAGTAACACTTTGGAGCCTTCATATCAAGAAACATCGTGACTTTCTAAGACTTGCTGATAGATGTGGTTTCCAGTTTATGTTCTCTAGCCTTCAAAGTACCTGTCCTGTAGGACGTAGAGTAATTGTGTGTTTAAAAACTGCTTAAGTGCTTCTGGCACAATTCCTGGTAGGTCTCAAGTCCTTGGATACCCCCAGCATATCAGTTCACATTTAGGTGGATACTTAAGTAAGTGTGAATCGCAAATCTGAAAGTTGTGGTGTGCAGAAATTGTGTCTCATCTTAAGATAACTTTTTTTGCCAAAGATTCCCGAAATACCAGCTGATTAGATAGTCCTTTTGATTCACTTAGGTGTTGGTTGCAGATGTCGGCTTGTTGGGTGTCACTGTTGTTTCTATCCCATTGAACATCAATCCAGCTCACTCATTCTGCAAATATTTAGCACATACAAGTCAAGGCAAATGCAAGTTTGTCATTAAATTCATCATTCTGCAAATTTACTACTTCCATTCCTAACCCTATTATTGTTTTAGGTTACATTTCTGGTTTTAATGTTTTAATATATTTTATTATTGCTTTTAGCCAAGCACAGTGCTTTGAAAAATCCTTTGCTCTCACAAAAATACTTTAATCAAAACTCTGGGGTTTTGATGTCTGTGTGTAAATCTGCTTTCATTGGAGCTGCAGAGAGAATACTGTGAGTTCTACAGAGCAGTTTGGATAGGTACAGAAACACTGCATCCCTCCAAACCCTGCAGCTACTATTCATACTTCTTGTTTTTGCGTACAGGGCTCTGTATACACCCCTGTCTATCATGATGCCCTGAGAATCCCTTTATTTTTGATACGTTCATCTTGACAAACCAGCATCATCTCATCGTTAGCCGAGCTCGGATGGGAATTCCTTTGCAGTCCCTTGCAGGCAGCCCGCGTGCTCCCTGCTGAACAGTGTAAGGTGGCTCTGCCTGCCCCGTGCCCCGGGCTGGCACTGCACGGCACGGCAGCTGGCTGCATCGCGCACCTTGCCCGGCCACACCAGGCTCGCCAGGGCTCACGGGAACCCACCGCTGATGCTCTCTCCTTTAGGAGAATGTCACTTATTTTACTTAGCCACGGCATATGTATAAAAAAAAAAAAAAGGTAACTCAGATTGCTGAAACTATCCACTGAGCTTTTGGAGAATCGTTGCTCTTGTATCTTATTTATTTATACAAACAGGTTTTTTGTTGGCTTTCATCTGGTTCTGAGAAAACTGTTTTGTTTCTTTGTGGGCTATTTCATTAATTCAACTTGCTGCTTTTAGTGTGTTTTAGCACTGACCTAATTTCATTAAGTCAATTATCCTGTTGTTGCCTAGTTCTAACAACTCATTAACCTAAAATTAGGTGCTTCACAGATAGCTGGAATACATAATTTCAGGCATGAACACGTTTTACTAAACCTATATGCAGTTCTGAGTGAAGAAAAAAGTTTTTACATCCACTTGTTGTTTTTACTCTTACTTTTCTCGTGGTATTTATCAAGATCTGCACTTTATTGCAGTTGGAAACATCCAGAGGGCTGATAACTGCAGTCAGCTGAATCTGTCTGGGTCGTCCTCGTCCCTTGCCAGTGAAGCCAGCAACAAGAACAGCGGACAGCGCAGCTACGGAATAGGTGGGGCTTATTTGCAAAAGAAAATCCAGGAGATGATTGTCAAGGCAAGAGACAGTGCTGACCTGTGTGAAAAGGGAGGAAGCAAGGAGGCGAGCGAGAAGGCAGAGCTTGAGCTTGAGCACAGGAGAAGGAAAGGAACCCTCTTGGGAAGACTTAGGGAAAGAAGCTTCTCCAGGGAAAGAACAGCCTTTGCAGCCAAAAGGGAAGCAGAGCAGCCTCCAGCCTCAGAGAGGAGTGAAAAGCAAGAGGACCTAGACAGTGATGCTCTGAGTACAGCAAGTATCTATGGCAACAGCAGCCTGCTGGCATTTCTCTATCTGCAGAGGAGGATTAGAAGAAGGAGGAAGACTATTTGATTTTTAGAAGAAAGACTGATACCCACTTTGTACTGGATAGACCAGTATAATCTAAGTTATATCGCTGCTATGCGTTTGCATACAGATTCGTTAATATATGTTTTAAGCTGTTTAATGTACCTCCCTTCCATTCGTATTTTCAAGAGTAGGAGATATTTGTGTTGGTCATAATAAATCGCCCTTACAATGCAGCGAGGAAAATGCTTGTAATGTCGATACCAGAAAATCAAGGAATAGGTACAGCAAACCACCTGGCCCTCAGTGCTTTGCGAATGATGAAAACCTTAGGATGCTCCCTCAGTAATTTCCAGCATCCTTTCGAGTGCCATAATAAGGGTGCTATTTTTACTCATCCAAAGAATTTGCAGGGCGATGCAAATCAAATGCTCATTGCCAGCATGGGAGGGTTTCGTGAACATGTTGGCACTTTATTGACCATGTCTGTCCTGCCCTTCAGCCAAGCTAAGATTAAAATTTAATCTCTTTATATACCTTTGCCATGATTTCATAAGTCCAGTTTTCAGATAGTGCTAATCTCTTCAGCAAAGATCAATCTTTTGACTGATCTCAAAGTCTCTGAGGTTGTTGATGAAGATTATCTCAAAAGATCTTGTCACTATGAGAGCTTTTTTTATTGTGGTACAATTGTTTTAATTTTTAGGAGTCTGTTACACAAAAGAAGGAGTATTTAAGAATGTATAAGGAATAAGATTTTTAATTAAGGGTTGTCAGTAAGGGTTGTCTTTAGTTGGATAAGAAATTGTAATTTTTAACACTTCTGGATGTCAAAAATCTTATGGCCATAATCAAGCTAAAAAAAAACAGTGAAGTCTCTCAAATTGCTGTATGCTCCGTGGCATGGATGCCTAGCTCCAGATGCCATGTTTTATGATCTATGCAAAACTGGCATCAGTTTTTTAACTCATTTAAGATTATCACAAAAGTTGTTCTTACAGAGCCTGGTTGTTTCATATTTTCTTTTAATATTGAAGTAAATATATCACAGTCCAGCTGAAAAGTACATGTAGGTAGAAATGAAGTGAAAAGTTGAGTGATTGGCAGAAATTTAGGAGAAAAGAATGCTTATCTGAAGACTGTGCATCCATTAGGTATTAGTATCTCCTGTAAGGCAGGACAAATAAGCTTTGATTAATTCCAAGCTCTTGTTCTACTATCAATGCCGCAGCTATTGCTTTCAAATGAGGGTTCTAATTTTGCATGTTTATGCACATAATGCAAGACATACCAGTCTGTTACCTCCCAATGAGGCCAGGCATTTATTTTTTCCTGAGATGCGGTGCATGTGGTATAGAAAAATCCAGTGGGAACTTCAAGGAAAAAGAAAAAAAAAAGTCAAGGGAAAAAATAATAATGAATCCAAGATTTATTGCCCCCAGTGTGCCTGATAGGAACAACCCACAGTCAGTAGGTCAGGCAGGGCTCGCCTGTGTCACCCCGAGACACAAGCGGGTCGGGAGCCTGGGGCTGTGACACAACCAGCTAATGCCCCGTGCAGGGTCTGTCCTGCAGGGAATGGCAGCCGAGTCCCAGTCATCAGCCAGGCTGCCCTGTCACTAATGCCATGGTCTGGTCAGGAGGTCCTGGGAAGGACACGGGGCAGGAGATCCTCATATTAAGTCGTTTCTGGGCTAAGAACCATTTCTCAGGCCTTATTTTGTTCAAAGAGCAAAGAGAGCTCGGGTTTAATCACCCTGCAACATCCCATCACACGGTGTTTATTGCCAGGACAAGAAAAGAACAGCTTGAAAAGGCAATTTAATGTCTCTCAGGTCAGATGGGATCACTTGAATTTAATAGTTCCCTGCTAGGCTGCCATTTGTTTTCTGTGCCCTTGCGGTGCAGGAATATGGATTATAATCCTTTATGTGGCATAATTAGGAATTTTCTTCTTACCTGGCCAAAATAGAGAGCCAAACTCTCTCGAGGGTGCAAAGGAGTGTAGGACTAGCATGAGAATGAGGATGGGGCGGAACACCAGCAATGTGTGATTGTGTTGGGGTGGTGGAACCAGTCTGCAATGTGGGAGCGTTTGCCAGGGAGCATCGGCCTTCGCAGGGTGGGTGCCCTCAGAGTGCCAAAGATGCCCTTGGCCAAGCTGAATTCAGTTCAGTTCTTTCCCTGCTTCTCTAAGCTGAGCAAAATAAAAGGCTCAAGGAGGTTATTGATATATTATTCCCCATATCAAAGGTGCTCCTAGGAACAGGTACTTCTACATCCTGAATTCCAGTGGCAATGCCAGCAAACGTCTAGGTGGGTTGCAGCTCGTCAGAGCCTATGGAAATCCCTGTTGGAAGTGTGAGGCTTTCTTGCTACTTGTGTTTGAAAGAAGTAATTCATGGGCAAGGCAAGCACAAGAAGTGCTCCCGTGTTTTGGTGGGCTCTTTAGCTGCTTTCTTTGCATGGAATAATACTGGGGGGCAGTCCAACGTTTGCCAAAGTTCCTCCTGCCTTGGCTTCCCGATTTGTTGATTTTGGAACAAGCAGTAAAAATGAAGCAGGCCATACGGCCACAGTGGGCCCTGGCAGCTCGCTTCCCCTCGGCCAGCACCTCCTCCTACGCTGCCAGCATCCACGGGAATTTACCCCAGGGAATCTGGCAAGGTTGGAGCAATTTAACCCCCCACTGCAGATCCTGGTAACGTTGGTTTGGTGTCAGGGTTGGATCGTGGTGGACGTCCACTGAGGTTGTTGGTGTCACCCAGTTGCCTTCATAAATTAAATGTTAGTATTAGTACGGTATTAGGAGTTGACTGATGCTAAAATCTGTAGTACATCAAAATCTAGGCAGACCAATCTATTGAAGAATGGCAGGTCTTGGTTTTGTCGTTTTGGATGAGGTTCGTCTCTGGAAGAATCGTCACCACCAGTAACCTATGATGGCTCCTTACTAACCGCGCTCTCTGTCCCTCAGGCTATGCCCTCATCCCTTCCACCAAGTCGGATAACTTCTCGGATTCGAGCCACAGCGAGATCTCCTCGCGCTCCAGCATCGTGAGCAACTGCTCGGTGGACTCCATGTCGGCGGCGCTGCAGGACGAGCGGGGCCTGGCCCAGTCCCTGCTGGTCGTCGACTCCGCGGGGCCCGAGCGCAAGGAGCAGCCGCAGCCGCTCGCCGACTACTCGCAGCCGTGCCCGGGGTAAGGGCCAGCAGGGAGGTGTTCAATGGCACCGCAAAGCGGGGACCGGCACGGCGAGCTGCTTGCTCTGAAGTGCCTGGGATGAGCTTATTTTTCCAAGGAACTTGTGGTGCCTTTTAGATGGAAAACAGCTTGTTCACGTCACTGGGGTTCGGGTGGACACGCAGGGGTTTGCAAGTGCGTTAAAAGCTAGGATAATATTCAGCAAATGACTTGCCAGGTGGTGCTGAAAGGCAGCACAGTAAGAACAGGATGCTCCCAATTATCTCTGAGCTCCGCGATACCAGTCGCTTAAAATAGCTCAGTGGGGTTTCTTTTATTTATTAATGTATTTGTCTTTAACTGTTGCTAAGGCAGACTGGAAGCTAGCTGCCCTTGTCTTGCTGAGAGTGTGTGTGGAAGGGGTGCTGTGATCCCAGCAGCACCAGGACTGGTCCCGAGGTGCAGCTCTTGGGTCTGTTTCGCTGCGTGGGCACACTGGACCCACAGAAGGGCGGCCGTGGTTGTGAAGGGCTGTGCGTTGCACCAAGGACCTGGCTGCATTCTGGACTCAGTATCTTCTTGTAACTTAGAAGCGGACTGTTCAAAGCTAGTGGCTGCTTTATTATGCTCTAGTTTCAGTGAGCTTTGGTGGGTACAAAAGAGTTTCTGTGCTAGAATTCATAAAATAGAAAAGCAAAGGAAGAATAAAAGTCTTGCCCATGCTTAAGAAATGTTTCTAGATCTCATAATGTGTCAGTAAACAGAAGAGCAGAGGTGCAGAATTTTAGTGCATGCACTTTGCATGCATTTTAATGCAACCAGAAAGAGACTTCAGAATAACATCTAGCAATCATATGTTTATATTCTAAAGCAATTTAAACCTGGCTTTATTTTTTCCTATTTATATATTATTAGTGATTAATAGCTTTTAGCATGTATTTCTTTAAAAAAAAAAAAAAAGACATTTTTGTCCTTAGGATTTCAAAATTTCTCCTGATCAAGATCTTTCCACAAGATCAAGATCTTTCCACTTACTGATGTGCAGTATTTCCAAGTATCATTGAAATAAAACCCTGCCTCTCTCTGCCTGAACAAGTTTTCCTAGCTGCAACCAAAAATGCATTTTTTCTCAATGCAAATATTTATGTTGTGGGTTTTGTAAGTGCAAAGAACAAGCTGGGTGGTGTTGCGGAGCCTGTGCCTGCAGCCGGGCCTCGAGCCTTCCCGGGGCGCCGTCCTGCCGTGGCCAGCAGAGTTGCCCCTGCCGGGCAGAGTTTCTCCTGCTGGGCAGAGTTTCTGTCTCTGCAATCAGGTCCCTTGGAGCTGGCTGCAGACCTGGTCCCTCTGGGGACAGGCCCTGCTGCAGAGCGGAACAACAAGGTTTCTTATCGAGCTCCTGTGTTTGGCCGTGCTGCGTAGCGTTTGCCGCCAGTGACTGCTTGTCTCTGATGCTCATAGCTGGCCCCAAGCACAGCTCTGCTGTTTCAGCACCCAGTGAGATCTCTTTTCTGATGTTTTCCCCCATAGCTGGTCGCTGAGCAGGCCCGCGCTCATCCGAGGGATGGCCTTCACGTCGTCCATGAGCAGCGAGGAGATCTCCCACGAGCACATCCTGGTGGAGGCGGCGGACAGCGGCCGCGGGAGCTGGACATCGTGCTCCAGCAGCTCCCACGACAACTTCCAGAACATCCCCAACCAGAAGAGCTGGGACCTCCTCAATTCCTACCGTCACACCCAGCTGGATGGACCTATCGCTGAAGTCGACCCCACAAATTGTTACTCTGAGGAGGCTTATTTATATTCTGAACCCTATTCCAAAAATAACAGGCAATCCAAAGCCAACCTGGAAGCAGATCAGTCCCGGCAGAGCTGGGCCTCCTCGAGCTCCCTCTCGGACACGTATGAGACAAACTATGGGACAATTAAGCGGAGGGGGCTGGAGACGCCGGCCACGGAGCAGGCGGAGGTTTTGGACTCTAAACCAGGCACCGACACAACTTACAAAACTGTTACTTCAAGTACAGAAAAAGGCCTCATAGGTAAGCCCAACCGACAGCCCATGAAAGCTCCCACATCTGGTTTGTATTTTGATATTAAGCTGTTTAGAAATGACATCAGCAGATCGGGGGACTGGATTGCATGTTAAATTCAGCTTTGTCATGTGCTTTTAATCGGAACAGTCCTCAGCCACTGTGGCCGTCAAACCACCTTCTTTTGGATTAGGAAAATTAAAATAGCAGTACACTCTCCAGTCACTTTATGGGTGTGCAGGAGAACCGTGTACGACTTTTGGGGGCTTGTTGGATTTTTTGGAAGCCCCGCTCACTGCAGACTTTCCTCTGGCAAGGAGCAATGAGCATCAGTCCTTTGCACGTCCACGTAATACAGACCTTGTGTGAACTGCAAAGGGAAGAACCGGATTAGGGAGCAGAGCATTCCCACCTCTCCGTGCTGCAGCACGTCTCAGAGAGGCTAAGGGATGGTGCAGGTTCCCTTCCCAGCTTTCCCGTACTACTTCCCTTTCTACTTCCATATAGTTATACCAGTGCAGTTTGGCTATACGTGAAAGGAGAGAAACTGGTAAAAGGCCTTTTCAAAGACAATTTTACTGAGCAGCTTTCACTGTCCAAGGGAATTCAGCTGCCAAACTGCCCAAACGGAAGGAACCAGGTTATGAACAAAACAAAGCAGAATGCAAAAATCTCCAAATTAAGGCAGTGGTGCAGCTGAAATGCTGTTTAATTACTGAGCAGTTTGCTAGAGAGGGTTTATATGATCAAAGGTAAATGCCTGAATAAACATCACACACAGAATGGGGTTTTTAGCTTGCCTTGCTCCTCCTTGGCTATGTAGCAGAACAGGAGCACAGGAAGGCTGGCACGCAGCTCCTTCCTGAGCTTGTTTTTGCCCTTGTATCCTTTCTAAACTGGCCTATCAGCCTTTGAGCCATTTTAGGATATGTCATTCAATGTGTTCTATCTTCTCTCACAACTTAAAACTAAAACTAAGGGATAAAGTTGAGAGAGTTTTCATATTGCACCATATAGCTTTTCTTGCTTATGTGGTCATAGCGCATTGGTAAGAAATGCTCAGTGCCTTGTTTCAACAGAGATCATATATAGCCCGTTTAAACACAGATCTGATATAGATATGACTTCAGCTTTGCAAATGCAGATCTATTAATTAGGCATCTACAGTATGCCAAAGATAACCTAGCTTTATTTTGCCATTTGCTTATTCTTCAGAAACAACTTGTTACCACAGTCTGTAATAACTGCATGAATTCATAACACTGTAAACAAATTGAGACTCTTCAGCTCGTTTGCTTAATGAGTGCTGGCGTGGAAGGGTCCCCCAAATGAACTGAGACAAGTTTTACTGCCCGGAACCCTTGGAACAGAGCTGGAAAACCACTGCCCATGTGCTAATGGAAGAGCCTGGCCTTGGCAGAATCAATAAATGTGGAGACTTTATTGTTTCTTGGGCATTTCTGCATTCTGCAGCACGTGCTATTTCTTAGTGCAACCTCAGCTTTCCAAGAACAGGATGCAATTGTAGCATGTTGTTACTGGAGAGTAACGAAAGTTTTTCCGTAGCTTTCACCTACAATAGGCTTACGTAGCTGTCTATTGTACCTTAATGCTGCTTTAGTTTTAGGCATTAGTGCTGAAGACTAGATGCTACTTCTAGGAAACCTGTCACAGTTTTCCATAAAACTGCATCCACCCTTGCAAGTATTACTGCAAAACCATAAGGACAAGAAGGACCATTTCTGTAAAACCATAAGGACAAAAGATGAGGGAGAACCAGCCCTTGCCCATCCCTTTGGGGAAGGCAAAGCTTCCTCTTACTCCATAGAGGCCCAGTCCTATATCAGTATATATCAGTGTTATATATCAGCCTGGAGTATATCAGTTTGCTTTTGTTTATTGTAACTTTAATTTGTTTATTACCATAAGCCCAAGAAATCTCAGATAAAGTACAGAATGACTCTCCTTGCTTTGACCTACACCCAGCATTTCACAAGTCCAGGACACAAAATAAGAAAATACTGCTTTATTTTCATTCTTTCATATTCTTGTAAGATCAGAAATTACTGCAGTTGTTAAAGTAATGAACATAAAGTGTTTTAAATGCACTCACAGCACGAATGTAAATTCACTCAACTAATAGAGTTTTAAAATTATCCTGGCTTTGAAATTACCCTGTTGCAAGAAGTGTGTGGGAAAAGCCTGATTTAACATGCATATTAGTCCTAAAATTGGGAGTAAGTGGGAGAGAAATGGAATTTACAAAAAAAGTTAAGTTTTGATAGTCCATGTGACCTGACCTGCAGGTGGACGGCAAAGGAATGTAGAAGATTTTGTGGAATGGACATTGCAAATTAATAGTATTGATAATAATCTTTTATGACTGTAAAAGGTGCAATGGAGCCTTTCCAAGGCCTGTGTTGCCAAACTATTCATGCTTATTCCTCACTTATAAATAGGGAACTTAAACTTTAGGATGCTAGAAGTTTAAAAAAATTGCAAGTCCGGGTATTGTAAGCAGGTGTTGAGTGTTAGAAAATGCAAGACCTTGGCTGCAGGCTCTTCTCCCTATAGCACGGATGGGCGGGTGGTTTAACGTCATATTACGTATTGCAAAACACATATGATATCTTATAATAATGACCGTGCTGAGCTGCAGACCTCCCTCTAGCTGGTGAAGCGGCTGCTGTCGACACGCAAGTCAGCAGCAGCCCCTCTTGCTGTGGGCAAGGGGCCCTTCCACGGCGAGCCCGGGCCCCGTTGTGTCTCCAGCTCCGGCTCTGCTTCACTGGCGTTTTGCCTCACGAGTTTGCTGGTTCTCTTGCTGCTCTTGACCTCTCCAGAGAAGCCCAAAGCATAAACGAAAAGCCAAAGTATCTGCTGCTGTCGTTATAACCAGTGTTTCTGCATTTGCGTTTGTTATCAGTTTCTGTTTTGCCATTGTAACATTTCATGATTTTTTAACGTTTTGTTTTCTTTGTTTTTTTTTTTTCTTCCTTTTAACATCTCCATGGCTTGTTTCTGGTGCCCAGTGTACTGTGTCACCTCACCTAAGAAGGACGATAGGTATAGGGAGCCACCGCCCACCCCTCCGGGCTACCTGGGCATTTCTTTAGCGGACATAAAGGAAGGATCGCCCCACCACCCGCACCTCAAACCTCCCGACTATAGTGTGGCCGTGCAGAGGTCAAAGATGCTGCACGGCGACCTCTCTAGACTCTCGGCAGCTCCTCTCGGTAGTGACGCGGTGGCCTCTATGTCCTCGAAGATGCCTCCGTGGCATAGTCGGCAGCCGGCCAGCCCCCAGCTAGCAGATGTGCCTGGCGCAGATAGTGAAGAGGATGGTAGGTGCGACGCCCGGCGCGGTAGCTGTCGCGTGAGCCGCTCTGTCACCCGCTCTGTGCCGTGTTGCCGTCACGCCGGGGCGCTCGGGGGGCTCTCCGGCGCCGCCGCCGCTGCCTGGCGTGGACGTGTGTCTGTGCGTGGGGCTGTGGGCGCACACCCGCACGTCCCGCGGGGCGCACGGGGGTAGGGAGGACGCCGGGCAGCGACATCGGGCGCTGCAGCGGAGCACGGCACGGACGTGGCACGGCACAGACGTGCTGCCCTGCCAGAAATCCCGCCCTGGCACAGCTCGCGCCACACTCTCAGGCCATAAGCTCTGTGCCAAAAGCTCCACTCTCTTTGGCCTCATTAATCCTCATTCATTTGTGTCCCGCTGTTTGGGATAACGACCTAAATTTCAAATTCGGTGAGTTTTGTTCAGTGCTTGCTCTGGTCCACGTTCCTGTTCTCCTGCACTGGCACCGAGGTATTCCTCCACAGTATTCCTCAACAGCCAGTTTTGGAGCATGGATCTAAAAAGCACTGAGCAAAATAAAATGTCTGTTCTTGTGAAAAATGCCTTTAATAAAACCTGACTTCTCTGCCCGCCTTGGCCTGACAGTGTCTCTTCCTGTTAAATTCTTCTTGACCTTGTTTGAAGCAACAGGCAATGCTGCCGAGTGCAGAATATCTCATGTGACCAAAATGCCAGTGATTTTTCCAAAAAAGACCACTCTTAGCTGTGTGTCGATGCTAACTTCAAGCTAGGAGAATTACCACTTAATTATTTATCTGCTGATTTGCTTTTAACACTTGTGCAGTGATGTGATCTCTGTGTACCCCTTGCTAATGAACTGATGTTTTAATAGAATGTTGTGGTTGCCTGCTTGGATTTCAGTCTTAAAATGAACACGACTTAGAGTAGTTTCTCAATTGAAATGATCCTATCCCAGCATTTGTGATATTTAAACAGTATTTAACATATATTTTAGTATTACAATTCAAGGTAAAACTTAAAAATTGCCCAGCATTAACTGAATTGTGTTGCTAAATGCTTCTGATATAAAATAAAGAAGTAATTGCTTCAAACATTATAACCCAACTTTTTCAAAGCTAAATTTAACCATATACTTTTAGATATACCCGAACTATTTTTAAAGTGTCTGGTTAATTTTACCTGAAATTCCTTTGCAAAGATCACTGCATGTCCAAAAGTACCTTGCTGGCTTTCCTCCCGAGCCACGGGCTGTGCATGCTGTGTAGTGCCTGGCGGCTGGAGGAGTTTGTCTGTTTTAATCTCTCTTTATTAGATACTACCTCAGGTGACTGAGGATGTCTTTGAGGGCCATAGTGGGTGTGTTGTGGTTGGTGGTGAAGGTGCTGAAGGCTCTTGGTGAAGCAGTGCCCGTCGCGTCGCAGCGGGGCCGGGGCCGCTTGGTGCAGCAGAGTCACTAACTCGCGCTTTCTCCTTGCTTTGCAGAAGACGAGCAAGTCTCAGCAGTGTAGGGCTGCCGCCCGGAGCGCTCCGGAGCGTCCCGCCGGCCACGCCGACCACCCGCTGCTGCTGACCACGAACGGCGCGTTGGCCGGGACGCCGCTGGCTGCGTCCGAGCGCCGCCTCCGTGCGCCCCGGCCCGCGAGCAGCGGTCCTGCCCGCGCCCCGGCTGCCCTCCCGCGGGCACAGCCCCACGACCCGCATCACCACGTGGACCGCGCTCCGTGCTCTCGGGAGG
>JAVCKT010031226.1:0-13245 GCA_032273925.1 Rhynchotus rufescens | reverse complement strand
AAAATGCAGGATACCTTTGCTTTGACGTTCTCCCTCTAAGATTTATTTTTACTTTGTTTTTTGTTTTTTCTTATTTTAACTATTATTGATAAAAGGAACTTAATATACGGAAAGAAAACACAGAAATTTTTTTAATGATTTGCCTTTAACCCAAAGATAAGACTTCCAATTAATCTTTAACTTGTAACATAAAAGCATTTATTTCTAGTCTTAAAAACATTGCAATTATGAAGATACCAGGTTGAGTGGGAGGAGGAAATGTAAGGTGAGAGGGGGTTTACTGTGGACACAGTCAAAGTTTAAATCTTATATTTGTCTGGTTCTTGTGAAATCCTAATTTATTAGGGGTTTTTAATTTAACTTCATTTCTGTGTGTGATATAGTGTTCTCTATCCACTTCAAAAAAAGCAACCACTAGTGAAATACCATTTGCATTAATCATTAAAAAGCTTCGCAGAAAACTGCATCTCAAGAGATGATTTTTCCACTGAAGTTTACACTATTTGGTTTAATTTCATTACTTTTTACGTATATTGCATTAGAGCTGCTTATTTCTCTAAGCATTGGCTTCAGAACTTATTCCCATTATTTCATACCAAAAGTAAACACTGTTGCTCAATATTCTGAAAACTATAATTTCTATTCAGTTATAGTTTTAATCCTGACAGCTACATAAATTTCATTGTAAACTAATGCCCTGCAAAATGAAATTCTATTTTTACCCTTTAGCCACTACCTAATAAAACTAGGAAAGAAATATTTGTACTGTGTTCAAATAATAAATAGCTTTAACAACAACTGTTAGCATAGTTTCACTCATTTTTAATAGACTTTTTAATGGGAATAAATGTCTCCAGTAATGTCTTTCCTTTCAAAACTGAAGCCTAAGATTACTTTATATGTGTAGAAATTACTTTTCTATCCATGATACATTGTTACATTATGCCATGAATAATCTGTGACTTATTGGCAGTGAATTAGTCAATTATCCTTGCAGTCACATTTCTGGATATTAGACGTAGCAAAATTTAGAATTTTCACACCCCAGTTTGTGCAACAAGAAAAATAAGGCTGAAAAATGTTGAGAGTTGAATGTTTCTACTACATATTGGCAGGTGGCATGATCCTTGATATATCTGTGTTTATGTCATTTAAGGAAGATCACCTCGATCCTGAAACTGAATACTAATTTTAATTTTTTACTTAATAGAAAATTAGGTACAAATCTAAACCTGTAAGAGCAGGTGAAGCAGAAAAATGTAAATTAAATATGAAAAATGCAAATTGTCAGGCATAAGACTTCACTATTATGCTTCATTTAGTGAAGCTCAGTGCCTTTAGAAGGGTCTCTAACATGTCAGCTATTTCAATGTTAATTGAGTAGATTTCATAAAATTTGCCCTTTTCAAAATCTGACAGAATTGGTTATACTTTCAAGTATTAATGTTTTATGACACTTTCTGGCCTAAGATGTTTACTTCAGATATTTATTAGTGTGCTAAGTTATAGAATTATTACCTGTAATTTTTGGAGCCATTGTTAAGAAAGTGGCTCAATTGCAGTTTATGTATTTTGGAATTGCTAAACTGTATATATATTTTTTGTTCATGTTCAAATGTACTTGATACATTTGCTTAAAATGGTCTACATCAAAAGGTAAAAACTCACGAATTAAACTAATACACATTATATTTCTGCAGAGGAGCATACATAGTATTGTCTCTGACATCTCTTATTTAAACAGAACTATGGAAAGCCCATAAGTGTGCATTCAACTGCAAAGCATGAGGAGTTCCATGAGTTTCTGTATCTCTTGCAGCTGTAATGAGTGTTAAGAGCTGCCATGCCAAATAATGGCAGTATCAATATAAGACAGATGTTGGCCTGGTCAGGACCTTCCCAAGAAGGCTATGAGGTGCTATCAACCATATTGGCCACTCATACAGTTGCTTAATACTGAAAGTGCAACACTATCATTTATACACACACACACACACACATTATATATATAATCTTTTCTTTACTAATTCAAATAAAATGAAGGTCCATGAATTTGCATCTTTCTTTCTCTAGTGAGCATCATATTTTCTTATGTTATTACTTGTGGGTATCATCAGTGAAACAGTTAACTGGTATCAAACATAAAATATCAGTTTTATACCAGTGTTATCTTGCCACTAACCCAAAAAAAAGTTATTCCACTGTGAACAGCAGGTCTGTCTTTTGTCTTGCTTTGCATTTCTTTAAAAAAAAAATGGTTGTTAGAATAACAAGAATTAGTTGCAACCTCAATTTCCCTTTAGCTGATACTATCAGCTAAGTCTTTGAGACAACATTAGAAGCACCGGTGGCTTAAATTGTCTGATAAAACAGCAAAGCTAATGCTGAAGCTAATGACCTAAAAAGGCCTCATAGATTATCATAGCAGAATCAGACAATGCCAGTCATTTGCCTATTCTGCTATTTGTAAAGAAACATGCTATTATTTTCTGATTTAACATTATGAAGTAAATTGCTCAGGTAATATTCAGTTTTTGGAAAGTTTTGTATGCACCAAATCATATAAACAAGATACTATCTCTTGAGATTTCCTGAGCAGTTCTTTCAAACACAGCAGATTCGCTTTTGTCTTTTTAAAAGTCAAACATGAAGTTTTCTTTCTCTATGACCATGTTAGTATGTGATTCAAGCTCAGACTCAAGCCACAAATACAGATCCCATTGAGTCTTACCAAGCCTGGAAGAAGAAAGAAATTGCCTAGGGTTGTCAATGCTGAAACAGTGGAAAATAGGACAAATGTACAATTTATTGAAAGGAATTTGTTCATAACAAAGAAAAAAGTAGCCAGCTACTTTGAAGAAAACAGCCCTCTGTAACTTTCTCAAGAGAGATGCTGTTTTTGAAACTCTCCATCTTTAGACAGAAAATGTAATCCTTTTCAGTACTTAGAGAACAGTTATATATTCCATTTATAAAGATCAAGTTATTAATATTGAAAGAAGAAAACAAAAGAAAAACTAAAATAAGTCCCTTATAAAATCATTCAGTGTGGGTATCATCCCTGTAGGTGGGTGCACCTGAACATAAGATGTTTCTTTACATTTATACATGCAGCATTATTGCAGTAAGTCACTAGAGGATATAAAATAGAGAAGGAAAGCCCTGCCTTCAGCTTTAACTAAGATCATGATTTTTTTCTTATGCTAAAAAGAAAATAATGACATAAATGACATCCCTTTTATTCTCCCTTCTTCAGAGAACTGATAATCAGAAATGGTGGAGCAATTTTCTTTTGCATACTACAGATTAGTGCTGAGTGAAATATTCACTGCTGAAGGGAAAATGATTCGAATTTCATGGAGCTTTTACCAACATTTGACCTAGTCAACAGTACTTTTGTCTATTAAAATGCACTTAAACAGAATATGTTATTTCTTAAGAAAGCTGAGAGGCTTTTTAACTTTGAGGTATTTTAGGAATGGATAGAAATAAGTTTTAGAAAATGTTACTTTTTCCTTCTCCTTTATAAGAATTGGTTTTGATTTTCAAATGAAGGACAGCTACACTTAATACTTTTTGTTTTAAGAAAAATACAGATGTCATATGTGAACACTGGAAAAGTGTCTGGTATAACCTTTGCAGAATATTGCAATACTTTTATTTTTTTTTAAAGAAAATAGAGAAATGAAATGTTTGCTGTCATTAAAGGCCTTATCCCATGGCTGTGAAGTCAAAAGGATCATTGTTCTTTAACTTCAAGCTCAAGTTACTTTCAAAAGAATATAAAGGAGGAAAAGAAGAAAATAAAAGAGGCTGTATGCAAAAGTTTTGACTTTAGGCGCTAATAGATCTAAGTGGCCTAACTGAGAGAGAAGTGAGGAGCAATTCAGTCCTCAAAAATCCCTTTTTAAAATACCTTAGCTCAGCAATGGAGAAGGAGTGGCATTTCTGAAGACCTCCATCACACCCAGATCAAGTTCCCCCAAAATTCCATGATGCAACCTCTCCCCTCTACCTGTTTCTGGTGGACAATTCTGCTGAGGACCTAGTCCAGGTCTCATTTGTCTTACCTAAGGCTAGCTCTTTTAGTGGAAGTACAACAGTAGTCTTTAGGTTGACAGGTTACACTAGAGCACTTTCCCTGGGAGTTGGACAGATGGGATATAGGCTTACTTCAGCTGATAAGCAATTAAGCTAATATCTTAAGAAAATAATTTAATCATAGGGTGAAAGAGAGAGCAGTCTGCTACTTAAAGCTGTTAGTTTTTTTAATTGTAGGAACGCAAAATCCCTGCCAACAGAATAGAGAGGGAGCTGGACTCTCATCTGGGAAGGTTTAAAAGTAAAGTCCATATACCACTAATATATGTTCATATTGTTTTAGACCACCACTCACTGAATAAAAATAATGAAACTATTTGCTGAAAGTAGACCAGAATCCTGGATTGCTTCCCCCAAAATGGGAGTATCTAAACATTCAGGGCCTCTGCTTCTTTTAGTTTTATGTTTCTGGGAAGATTAAAAAAAAAAAGAAAGGAACTGGAAGATATGTAATAATTATCTCTCAAGATGATGAAAAATTTTAAAGTAAATGTTCATATCTCCCTGATAAATGTTACAAGCATCAAACAAGCAATTGTGAAGCATCTGGCCTCCACTACAAGCTAAATAAGGTTCAAAACTGACTTGTCAGTGTGCTATGAGAGATGTAGGTACCTGCTTGGTAGTCCATTACTCACAGCAGAGCACCAGCTAAGATATAAGGAACATTCTATCCTCAAATAAACACTTCTAAAAATGTGTGAAAGCATTCACAATCTCAGTTAATCCTTTAGATGGCTATATGCTGCGGAACTGCTATAAAACAATGAGCAGGTATGGAAGAGCTGTTCAGAATTTAGGTGCCCTTGATAAGATTTCAGCAGAACCAGCATCATTGAGAAACCTAAATCATACCTTACAGTGAAAACAAAGATAAAAAGCAGAAATAAAGAAGGAATAATGCAGCCCTAGGACAAAAGAAGGATAATGATTTTACGCATATTTTAATTTTTTTTCCATCTACCTAGGACTCTATAGCTGCATTTTTTGTAATTTTTCTTTCGTCTTTTATTTGATTAAAAACAACAATAATGCATATGACAAGGTGAAACAGGACACAGTTCTCAATCAGTTATATTTCATTGAGCTGGCTAAGCAAAATGAATTACAAAAATTTGAAGGTGTAAAAGATGCATTACTAAACCTCCAAAATAACAGTCTTACTTGTTGTAATGTGCGTTTTTCTGATCAAATTTTTTTTTTTTAAATTGCCACATCCATACAGCATTCCTGCATTGCCAGGAAGTGGGGATATACAGATAATAGAACATTCCCTAAGGTCATCTAACTCTTGAATATCCTAACACTCTTCATGTAGAAAGTTCATTAAAATCAACACAAGGGTGAAAATGTATTCTGATGGACCTCATCCAACTCTGATTATCAATAGCATGCTCCCTTTGCAAAAAAATATTCACCTATTAAAAACTCCCAAATGCTAGAATGTCAGAAAATGAAAAGTGATGGAACCCAGCCTTCTCCCAGCTAAGGTATAAATCTTCATTACTTGTTAGCACATACCTGACAAATGCCTTCCCTCCCCGCCTCCAATATGTAAAGATATCCAAAAATCAAAATAAAAACTCTTTAGGAGATTGCTTTGGATAGAGCCTGTGATAAGACACAGCGTTTATAATAAACCTAGGGCTAAAGAATAAAATCTAGCCTATTTGTACACTACACCACTCCAAAGGAAAGAGAGGATAAGACTAACTAAATTATTATCAGCGTCTTCCTTACTTCTGCTCTTACTCTTACAGTTCACTTTGCTCTGTGCTAGTAAGGATACCTTTATGTGCCAGCCAACCAGGGCAAGTGAGCAAGATAAGTAGCCTGCTTAAAGGAAAGCGGTTTCATATGTCTCTTGTTTCCTGCACTGGCACCCATTAAAGTCTGATTCTGAATTGGTATTAATTTATGGGTTTGACTTTTCTATACTTGGTAGGAATTTACAGGTTAGAACTCTCTATTAACGTCAATAAAAAGGTATAAATATGTCTTTCAACCTTCAGAATGCAAGGATATATGGAAAGAGAATACTTATAATAAACTTTAATATTCTGCTTACTCATATGAATATGGAAAAGAAAAGTAAGAGAGATAATCATTCTTTCCTTTCTGTCTCTGGTCTCTGCCATATCTGAAGGAAAAAAAGGGCAAAGATTATGCAGAAAGGTAGTATTATTCACTATGCCAATTGGTTAAATTTACAAAAAAAAAATAGAGGTTTTCTGCACAAAACCCTTACTTCAGAAGCAAATAAGCACTGAACTATCTTCCTCTGAATTGCTGTTAGGAAGTGAGAGGTGAAGGGTGTCTTCCCTGCACCCTACTTCTACAGCTGCACTCAATGCAGCAATGCGTGAAAGCTTCAGTGAATCCCTGTTATCCCTGAATCCCTCTTTCTGACTAATCGCTCTTAAAGTTATATTATATATTGCAAATATTAGTTTATAGGTGATAGTTTGCCAAATAAAATTGTCCTTTCTGCTGTGGCTTCACTGAACATTTCCATGTCACCTCTTGGGAATAGAGACAAAAGCACAGTTAGCTACAGCTCACATACTTCTTTTCTCCAGTTTGCTTGCCCTGATGCCTGAAAGCTTTGTCAAACTTCATGCAGGCTGCACAATAAACAGCTCTTGCAGCCATTTCCTATCCCAGCAGGCTTACTTTAGAAGTAGAAGAAAGCAAGACTGCTTTGAAAATATACTTCGTTCTTGATAACACAATCCACATCTCCTCACACATTAGTACATTCTGCCTACAAACTTTTCTGTCCTGTCGCATACAAGTTTTCTTCATAATTTTTTCAAAGGGCTACCTGATTTATAGAGTCCTGTAACTCCAAGCTGTCACAACCTACTCTTCTGAAAGATCAGGAAATCCCTCCCACAATGTAGGGCTCAGTATGTTTCAAGGTTCTAGAAAAAGTCAAGACAATTATTTCACGCACATTTCTATTACATTTTTTTTCTCTCTGAATTCCTAAGACCTAATTTCACATTGAAATAGATACAAATATTGTATTTCAGGCAAATTTCTATTACATTTTTTTTCCCTCTCTGAATTCCTAAGACCAAATTTCACATTGAAATAGACACAAATATTATTTTGGCACAGCTTAAATGTGTCCCTTTAATTGTTTTTAACCCCACCTGCTCTGTCATACTTAAATTCAACAATATATATTGGCTCTGTATGATAGAAAGAAATAAAATTAAAAAAACAGTAAGATAATAATCATATGAATTTCCTCTAATGCTGGGAACCAGCAAGACACATGGGATTAAATGACATTGTTTTAACACAGGAATCTGAATCGTCTAGAGTCATTTGAATTCAGTAATTTTTACTAGACTTCAGAGAGAGATATAGGTCTTATAGATTATAGTAGACATCTTATGCTTTTATCCTCTGATATAAAGCAGGAAAGTTCAAACAGGTCCAAATTTCTATAAATAAGCAATACTGTATTACAGTGTTCTGTGAATGTGTCAAGTCTTGAAGAGCCAGATTGTGATCCTGGCTTTATGCCCGCACCAGGAATTAAGAGGCTGTTCGGTGCAGTCATGCTGCCTATATAACTGCTATCATGATGAGAAACCAGGAGCTTCCCCAGGACCATTCCTTCACCTTCTTCACAGGTGGATGGAGCACGATCAATTAGAAGAAGCTAAAGGATACAGCTGTGGCTTTATCTCCAGCATACTGTTTGAGCAGCCATAAAAAGTGACATTTTCTGCTCTATATAAAAGACTCGTACATACTGGCATACTTCCCTACCTGCAACAGAGATGGGAGAGAAGTGTGATAACGTAGAGCTCTTTGCAACACTGAGTCATGATGTGACTCTTTTTAGCCTTTTACATTACCTTAGTTGTTAACCTACAAGTTAAACTGAATTTAAACTTTGCACAATGGGGAAAGAACCTACTCCTGGCATCTGAAGTTGCCTCTATACTAAGAAACAAGAGAGGGAGAGAGCTCAAGCACTACACCTCTGTTCTTCTGTATCTACTAACTTGTTAGTTCTTTCCCTAGTTACATTTTGGACTACTCCAAGTAGCAGTTTTGAGCAAAGGCTGGGCAGGCTTCTAGAGATATTCTGATCTCAGAAGTCTATGTAGATTATACTGTGATAGTTTTGCCTCAATATATGCTGCACAATCCTACAATTCTCAGAGACTAATCACACAGGCACATATCACAGATCCTTATGTCACCTCAAAGCTTACAATACATGATCATCTGAGTTTCACATTATAAAACGTGATTCGAGGTCATGTAACTTGGGCAATATAGCTTTCATTATAGTTTGGAGATCAAAAAAGAAAAATTAAAAAAGAAAAAAGAAAAGAAAAGAAAAATTAGAAATTAAAAATTAAAAAAAAAAATCAAAAAAAAAAGAAAAATTAAAAAGAAAAAGAAGAAGAGGTCCACATCTCCACACCTGCAAAGTAATTACGATATCATAGCATGTTTTAGAGAAAGCTAAAGGCCAAGTACTACACAGTGTGAATCTGGTAAGTGGACACTACAATGGCTAGCTCTAATCATTATGACACACAGCAGCTTTTACACTGACCCAAGAAACAAGGATCCATCTCTCACCGTTTTTTACCTAGCAATGTGAACAGTCTCAAGGGGCTTCCCACTTACTAGCTGTTACTATATTGTCTTTCCCTCATGTCATATGAAAAATAACATCACAGCAGCACTTCTCTGTAAAAGCAAATATGTTAATGTAAGGATCCACAAATACAAATCATAATTTGTAAAGGAGGCATTTGCATCATTTGGGGGTCTTTACGCAGTCACTGTTGATGATGTTCTTCCTCAAATGGCATGAACAGATGACTGTAACAACTTTTAGTGCTATTGTGAAGGCAGACCTCTCTTCTATATGCTGAACACTCCACTCCTCTTCCTACTCATTACGTCCTACATGCTGTCAATCTTAGTTTCAAGAACTATCAATCAGAAATGCAGTGGGAGATATGTGTAGTATTTTTTTTAACCACAATGAGTAAGGTGAGCATTTCTATGATTTTCCTTTATTCTCTTGATTACAAAGTACAGTATGTGTCTTACATACATACAAGCAAACATAAAAGTACATGAAAAACAGTATTTTGACAAGTGAAAATAGAATTTTGGTACAGTAACCCTTACAGCTAATCAAATTTTATTGTTAGTCAGACATCATCATGATTATTTAATATGATGGTTCCTTTAGATTTAAGGATGCTGATTTAGTAAAAACAATAATGAAATAGTAATAACAGAGAAAGTAAGAGTCACTGTGAAGCAACATAGTAATCTGCTAAAGCACACTGTGACTTCTACAGTTAAGACTGTATCAGTTTAAGTTGGTACTCTGCGCTAGCTGAATAGGGAAAGAAGAAGGAGAAGCAGTAGAAACTGGATTAGAGGGAGGTAGGGGAGTGGAAATAAAGGCTGCATTAGACAAGTTATTGGTCTACTCAATATGAGTGTTTTTTGTTTAAAATAATACAATATACTACTAGCATAGGTGTACAGCTGCTTTATATAACACTAAACTACAGGCAAAATCCTATTCTTATTTTATCCAACTATAGAACTTCTGTAAAACATTTTTGCTGAAACATTTGAAGAACCACCTACATGATTGCCAAATCCTTCAGAGAGTCTCAAGAGGATTACCCACTGCCATTGGTATTAGAAAATGGCAGTTTCACTCAATCCAATAAAGTCTTTGATGACATGAAATTTAAAAAACTTACCAGGCTTGCTGAATTGATTTGGTTTAATAGTACTGAGGCTGACCAGCTAGTGGTCTCAAGATGGTGTTACGTAATTCATGCTGAAATTATTTTTACAATTAGTATAAACAATACAAAAGTCTTCAATAGCGAAGATTAAAAAAAATGGAAAAAAATTACTTAGTATTCTGATGCTAAAAAAAAATATTTTCTTCCTGTCTTCCATAGTACCTAAATTCCTTCAGTGGTGATTTCAGGAACTCCTTGCTAGGGAACTTTGGCAAGCGGGTGCTCTTGGAGTTTAGATCTGAATGTCTTTTTGGATTTTGTGGGATGCTCAAGAAGTTAAGTACTGGTGATGGTGATTATTTCTTTAAAAAAAATGATCTAGTCATTCAGTTTGAAATAGCTAAACACTTCATGTCTGACAAATGTTGATCGTAATGAAAATATTTACATACTTTTAACTACAGTGACTGTTGAATGTTGCTATAAATATTGGTGTTGCTCAAAATGAAAGGCAACATGAAAGATCGTCAGCTACTAAATGAAAAAGTTTTGTGCTTAAAAAACCTTATCTACTCTAGTTTCTCACCTTTTTAAAAAGTTCTTGTCTGCCTGTAAAAGTACTGACTTTGTTTAATGGAGCAATGTTATCACTTCTCTTCCAATCCTTTGATACACAGGGTACCAGGAGAACAGACTAATTTCCTATTTGTCTGTCTGCTGCTTTCTGCAAGGACTCTGAATTATAATCTATTTCATGGCTAATCCTTTAGTTTAATTCTCTATTTATGGGCATAACTGGCAAGGGAGAGGTAGCGAAACAGCATTCTAAACCCCACATCATATTAAGGGGCGAAAGAAGGAAGTATCCAGAAAAAGCAGATATCACACATGAGCTTTTATACCTCAGTACTTTTGAGACAGTATGTCAGGTTTGCTCAAGATTTTCATCCATAACTTAGCTTTACGAGACTTCATTGCTTAAACCATTTTTAGCTGGAAGCAGATTTTTATTCTCTGTCTAGGCTGGTACATGCGAACATCTCTGGGTGTTTTAGTTTTCTGCTATGCTGGAATCATGTGCATGTCACATGCAGAAAAGAGGTTTATTTCTAAAGGTGCATCTTCATAATAGAAATAAACTAAGAGATCTTGTGACTTGAGAGAGTTACAGAGTCAGAATTTTGTAAAATGTACCAAAAAGTGTGGAGAAGATGGACTAGCACTAATTTCTGAGCTACAGTTCAAAGGCTGATATTTTTCATGTGTGTTCTAAGGTGCTTCTAACCACAACTTGTCTTGACTTTCTCATTGTTACAAACAATGACTTCTTTTTTTCAATCCTTCCCTTTCCAGAAGGTAAAAAAGAAAGAAGATCATGCATGGGTTCAGCTTCATCTGCCTAGAATTAGTGACCCAAGTGGTAAGAGTGGGAAGAGTATAATTTATTGCTATACTTGTCAGTAGCAATCATCGCAATCCAAGAGCCAAAGATTTAAACAAAGTTGATTAAAACGTCCTATAGCTGCACACCTTCACTTGGCATGCTCCTAGACAGAAGCACATCTTGGTGCCATTTACTGAGCTTGAGATGAGTATTTACTCAGATTTACTGAGTCCTGGAGATTAAACTAGCCCTAACTTAGCAGCTAAAAAATGGCAGTTTCTCCAGTTGGAATACTAATACATATTTGTAGAATAATTTGAATTCTTTCCAAGCATTACAGAATCCTGTTGATCCATAAAAGCAAATCTTAAACTACTTTTTATTCAACAGAAAAGAGAAGAAAGTAGAAAGAGAATATACAAGCAGAAACATTTTAGGAGAGAAAAAAAAAAAAAAAAGATAGCTCTTGACCATCTAAGCACATCCAATTGATATACAGTATGATTCTTCATATCTTAACTGAATGGCTTTATGTTTGTGTTTCCTTCGTAAAACATGGTTATACAGACATTCCAGACATTTAGGAACTAGAAGAGTTGACAAAGAGATTTTTGCACTGCAGAAATCCGCTTGAAAGATATGGTTGCAAATTAATCAAATCACAGAGGTGAGAAGATGAATGCAGTAATTCTTTAAAATTGCATATTTATGGAATAATCTTTCAGTTAAAGCAATTTGATGCCCTTATCAAATCACTCATTTAGCATGGGCTAGAGTGAGAAAAATATATCTTATTAGTGCTCACTATATGGTTTCCAGCATTATTTCTTCACTGTGACAGAAGTACCAAATAAAGGGAGATTCTTCCAAGTACTACAATAATCTTTGACAAAGAAATAGGCAAAATGATGAAACACATACATCCTAGATGGCTATATTTTTTCCACTGTCAGTGAAAGTGTATTGTGATTCCATTCTTCACTGCAGTTCTTACATGAGACACCAAAAATAGAATATGCCAGAAAAACAAATTCTACTGTGAGTGCCCATTCTAGGACTTCCAGTCCGTAAAGAAAATGACTAAACATATCATAATTCTTTACAATTTTTAACATCTTTGTACAATCAATAAAAAGCTAAGCACAGGCTGAGCATGGATCTACCTAGAACTGTCTAACAAAACAGTTCTGCAACTGAACTCCTATTCTTTTTCCCAGATGTTAGTGGCCTTGGTTCACTCAGGGCAGACTTTTCTTTTGAAAGCTGAACAAAATTTAACCTTTTTTAAACAGTGGCTCAATCCAACCATAAATACTCAAACCCACATCTTAGATCTCTCCTTCCTTTTGATGTTAAGCTGCAGTTCAGCCATATGTGTAGGAATATCCTGATCTGAAAAAGAGCAAGCAGTTTCTGTAGCCTATTAGATAAAGTGCTTTGAGCATAGTCTGAATATTGTGTTTGCTCTTTCTTTTTAAATAGACTGAATGATAGTTGGCTGAACTAAAGGCCAAATATCATGAGAGGGCCTCCTGCCTGTTCTTTTGGGCCTCTCTTCCCACTTGGAGAGTATTCCAGAGATTTATACTCACCTCAGAATTATTCAAAATGTGACTTTCTCCGCTATGGAAAAGTCCTAATACAGACATCTTGAACTGTTGATTTGAATGTAGAAGCTAAATATCTACCTAAAATCCATGCTAGCCATCCAATACGAATCTCAACACCAAACTTTTCTTAAAGCAGCAGAAGTTTATATTCTACTATTAGACAATCTTATTACAACAGTATTTTGCAAGCAAAATATGAAATGACAGGCTTTCCAAAAAATAGTGAATACTTCAAAGATTTTACAGGTATATATTTTCTTCTAATTAAAAAATAAATAAATAAAAATAGGTTTATAGTGGAGTCATCTTCAAGTCCAATCCACTGAGTTTTACTTCTACTAGTCTCTATAATGTGATCCAATCAAATGCTGCTGTTTAAAAGACAACTATGGAT
>JAVCKT010031225.1:30571-44699 GCA_032273925.1 Rhynchotus rufescens | reverse complement strand
TAGTAAAAACTATATTGTTCATACTTCATGGAGAAATTATGTTTTGAGAAGCAGCAGCTAGTGATCCTTCTTCCCATTTAGTCTTCCTATGCTATAATAACCTTAGAAACTCTGATAAGCTCTTAACTCTTTTGAAAACAGTTGTCACAACTCCTAGCTCCGTAACACCCTTTACTCTGTTTTAAAAACACTACAAATTAATGAGAAGCAACTGAACAACTGCAAGCTCAGTTTTCATACCAGAACTTATTTTATTTGCTGTGTTCTCCAGTACCATAAAGTCCATTTTGCTTCACATTGAAAGTATTTTTTCCTACCTCTTCAGAAGGTGTTACCACATACGGTGGGTTAAACAGCAGGAGATCAACTTTTCCATTTAATCTTGGTGACAATCCTTTGACCTACAGATGAAATTGATGGATGAAATTGATCCTTATTTTCTTTGATATATACAGAAGACAAACATTTTGTAATAATAAAGTTATACAGTACTAGATATTTGCTTATGAATTTAAAAAGCCACAAAGATTAACTTAAAAAAAAAAAAATGAAAAGCAAAATCTGTGGCATTAAGCTGCCAATCATTCAAGATTATTCAGAGAAGAATGAAAAGTTCAGATCTGTAGAGAATAACTAGAAAGTAAATAATAAAATTTTTAATAGTTACAAATTGTCTTCTATGTGAAAATAAACTACTAAGTTGGATGAAATCACTAGTCTTCTAGAAGTCCAGTTCACCTGTCTCTTTTCTAGTCTTTTATGTTACTATTCTAGAAAGCAAACTATTTATCTGTGCTACACGTGTCCAGTTATGTTGGATTAGAACTGAATTTGAATCTTTGTCACTTGCAGGATCTGTTTTTCTTGTAGATTTTATGGCTACTTTTGATATTGATGTATGTATGTGTACAGGTTACTGGAGTACCTCTTGAAGAATACTGTATTTTATAAATACTGGCATAATACACAAAATATTATTGCATCTCATTTATATCTTCATGTATATATCTCAGAAGACTAAAGTATTAGAAAAAAATTAAAAAAAAAATATTACAGAAACCTATATCTTACCAAGTCAGTAATTATGGGCTGAAGTTGAACATTATTAATCAGGGCTGTCTCCAGTGTACAGTAAGCTGCCATAGGATTGATATCTGTACACCTGAAAGCAAAACGTTATTGACTGCTGTATCTGGAAACTTAACAGTGGAAACTGTTGCTAACGAATGAGTGCTCTTCAATGCAAATAACGCTTCCCAGTACCCTTTACTTTGCAAGTAAAGAAGAAAAAATATCCCATAAAAACACACAAAGTGTATCAGCGGCTAAACCATTAACACTACAGTTAAACTATTTAATTACATTTTTTCCTCTCCTATTTCCAGTATAATAAATCCATGAAGAAAAACTTACATAAATTCCCATTCCACTTACAATGGGTCATTTGGGAAGTTTGGGCTAATTTACCAGACAAGTTTATTTTTAAAAGAACAATTTTTCAATTCAAATTCAGACAACAGAAATTGAACAAAACTTAAAATCCATCTGCTAGAGTAAGGAAGAAAACAGTTGTTAACTCTGAGTAAATTATTGTACCTAATGTGTGTGCTTTCCAAAACATTATTCCCCAAATTGTACTATTCAAACCTAGATGGGAATATTTTGTGAAATCCAAAAGAATGAAGTTTATATTGCTTTCTAATGGACTGTAACATCAAGTTATCTGACGACCAGATACCTACCTTGTACCTTCTTAAACAGTAAAACTAGAATAGAGACTAGGATTTTTTATTAAATAATTGCCATCCAAACACGGAAAAGAACACATCACTTTGGTTCTATGGTTTCTATGCATTCCTATAATCAGATTCATATACACATTATGAAAAGAGAACATTAAGACTCATTCAACCCAGCAAAAAGTCTAGGCTGGGGAAAAGTGAATCCTACCACTACTGAATCACTGCAGAACCCTAAGTAGTTTTGAATTTGTCTGCTTGGATTTCAGCATCCTGGAAAATCAGGCTAATATTTTTCTGTGAAAAAGGTTGCTTTGAATAATGATGAAAGTGTAAAAATAATATTATATTGTGAGTGCAAAATATTCATTATTATTAACAGTTTAAGTGCTATTATACTTGCATATTAAGCTTACTATTACACTTACAGGTAGAGTGCACTGGGTCCAATAATGGAAGCCACAAATGTTGAAACCACACCAGATCCACATCCTATTTCAAGGCATATCTCAACTCTAAATGTGGAGAGAGAAAGCTATGGACACGTTTTCTGTAACACTTCAGAGCACCTCCACCAAACAGGCACTGAATTAGTGAAGGCAGCACTTAAAAAAAGACAAAGCACCAAACTTCACCCCAACACACCAAAACACCTCCTGATCACACTATCTGCAAAGCCTGTCTGCAAAATCTGGTTCACAACTGCCTGAGCCCACGGAACAAGGGCAACTCCAGGCTTTCAGAAGCCTCTTCAGAAACCACAAATGTTTCCCCTGTGCTTAACAGCAAACTTTCACTAAGTACACAATACAGAGGACTTTCACTGCAGTAAGGTTGAACTCCAGCAGAAGCCATGGAAGATTGGTGTAAACCACACAGAAAGGAGGGCTCAGGTTCAGAATAATTCACAGGATTTGGGGCCAAATTCTGGACTGAGCAGCAAGAGGATAGTTCATAATACACGCTTGTAACAGCATTTCCTTGACAATTCTTATGGCATTTATTACATTTATTACATAAATGCCATAAATGCTCACTACAGTTACATACTGTTACATAAAACCATTTTAGCAGAGAGGATGAAAACCAGTGGAGAAGACCTGGGCGCCATTTGGGCTCTAATTTGGACGTTTCTATCAGTTCGGGCCCGCCCGCCTAGTGAAAGGAGCCGTTACCGGCCAACCGCCACCGCAGCCCACGTGCCCACATCGCCTCCACCCCCAGCCCCGCCTCTCCCCTCCTATTGGCTGCCGCCGCCGAGGCCCCTCCCCCGCCGTACTGAGCGTCCCGGAGCTGGGCCGCGTCGCGCTCCAGCGCGTCCAGCAGCAGGAAGGTGTCCTCGGCCGGCTCGTACACCTCGCGGAACGGGCCCTGCGCGCCCACGTGCCCGTAGCGCGGCGTGGGCAGCGCGGGCGCCGCCATCACCGCGCGCGCACCCTCCTCCCCCGGCACCACCAGGGCCCCCTCTGCCCACGCGGGAGGAGGAAAGGGGCAGGGTGGAGGGCTTCTCGTAACGCGCCTGCGCGCCACCAGTCCACCAATGGGAGGCAGCCTCCTCCGCCGCGCCCCGCCCATGACGTGGCTCGCGGCGCGCGGCCGTTACTAACGGTCTCTGGTCGAGGCGGTGACGGTTGATGTAGGGGGTGGCAGAATATGTTTGGAAGAGACCGTCAGGATCATCTAGCCCAACCGTTAACGCCTCATCACCATGCCTGCTAAGCCGTGTGGCCAAGTGCGTCACCTACACGTTTCTTGAGCACTGCCAGGGACTGTCAGTGACTCTTCCCATGGCAGCCTATTCCAGTGCTGCACTGCTCTTTCTCTGTAGAAAGTTTTTCCTAACACCCAGCCTGAAGATTCCATGAGGGAGCTTCAACTTAAGGCCGTTTTCTCGTCCTATCAGTAGTTACTCGGGAGAAGAGACCCAACTCTGCCTCACTACATCCTCCTTCCAAGTGGCTGTAGAGAGGGTAATGCCTCCGCTGAATCTCCTCCAGACTAACAACCGCAGCTCCCTCAGCCGCTCGGAACCTGCAGGAAGCCCAGGCAGGGAAGCGGGGGTGCCCTCACTGAAAGGAGTCGTGGGTGTGATGGTTTCTGAGGGGTATGTGTGGCCCCCACATGGCTGCTTTCAGTAAATACTTGTGTGGAATTCTCCTAGTTAAGTTTTTAGTGCTTTTGTGTTGTCTTTTCCTGAGGAGTTAAGCTATTGTAACTGTATTTGGCCTAGTCATCCCTAAAAATTCATGTGAAAGGAATATGAACTAGTTAACTCTTGCGTATTATTTTTGTGCAATCAAATTCCAAAGTTACTCCTTGCGACTCCTTGTTCATCACCTTTTCATGAAAATTTAGCAGGAAGTCAAACTGAAGAGGGGCAGAAATTCTAGAGGGAGGCACATAAAGGAAAGATCTGCATTGTGAATAAAGTGGTTTTTCAGTTACGAAAGAAAATGTTTCTCGCTTGTAATTCTTTGCCAGTGACAGCTGACAAGAACCTTAGGTCCAACTAGGCAGCTGCAATATTTGAAGGAAAATAAAAAGTTCACGAATCTGAGGAATGAAGGGAAATTCCCAGGCAAAGAACAGATTAGTGTTTTGCTCTCCATAGCAAAGGACAAATGAACAAACAAATTCTGATCCAAAGGACAAGGAGAAAGAGGGAGGGAAGGATGTTCTAGTTCCCAGGATGTGGGTGTGTGTTTAGTTACTGAGTACCCAAAATCTGAGAATGGAACAAATATGTGGAGTGAAGAAGGCAAAAGGTGAAGCTAATGAATAGGCCAGAATCTTAAAACACTGTTTTAGTAATCATTTCAAAGCTTATCAGCATTTGTGAAAAAGTACATGATTAATCCATTAAGTTAATATTTGTTGGTTTAAGGCATTAACTCAAGGACTCTGTCACTTGTTTGTCAGCCTCCATTTTTGGCTCTGGAACTGGGGGAAGATGAGTAATCTTTCTCATTTTTAAAAAGGCAGCTCTGTCTACCACTATGTGGATCCTGGGCCCTGAAAATTATGATGTTGATTTGCTCTAAGTGTTGATTTCCTCTAAGTGTTGATTTCCTCTAAGTATTTTTAATAGATAAACAACTGCCTCTGTAAAATCTGGTCTGTTTTTTTCCAGCAACTCATAGTTTGTAAATTCAGCTCGTTTAGAAGCTACTTTACATATTTCTGTATTGTAGAGCAGCTTTGCATAGCAATACAGGCACTTAATGCTGAAAGTTCAGAGATCGTTAAACCACCTACACATGTGAGAAAAAGTAGTGTCATCAAAGTCCTTAAAGTAACCAGAAATTTGTTCAGAGAAATCCTTGAGTATTTGTACAGAAAGCACTATACTGCCCACACTATAGTCAGACAACAAGCAAAGAAACAAAAATCTGAATAATCTCTGCGAGTTTATACAAATGTAAATTCCTTTTATAGTGCAGATGGGGAGATTTGTTTTATCTAATCCAGGCATGTAACACCAGCTCACCCACCACACACCTGGAAGACCCAGCTGAGATCTCACTGTTACCATCCGCCTCCTTAGACCTGCCTTTAGCTGCAGCTCCCCTTTCTGCTTCCAAGTAAAGTCAGCACCCTGTTCCTCGGTGTAAAAGCAAATGCCTTGTCAGGTAGCCAGCAGGTGTTTTGGAGAATCACAATTCATATATCAGAAGTACATGCAAGCTAATATGTTGCATAAGCAGAAAATGAGTCTGTTCACAAATCTATTCTAATACAAGTAATTCTTTCTTTCAACTTATGTATCTTTAACTGCATATAATATTCTATGAGATCTTACACCATTTAGTAATACTTTTCTTTACTAAATCCACCTTGCCCAATACAAAATAAATTTACCATGTCTCTGTCATAATGAAGGTGATAAGAATTTATCTGCATTTCCTAACTTCTCTTGTTGGTCAATGCAGTAGGATAGGTTGCCCAAGGGGACAAAAGAGAGCGGGAGCCAAACTAGAAAGAGATGTGCATCAGTCTTCTAATGCAAAGGAAGATACAGTAGATACTCCTTTATTTCATCTGTCTTCCTAGCGATATCCTTCCGGGCCAGAGGAACAAATACTTGTAAAACATACAAAGTTTGTATAAAATTCAAATTACTTGGGCAACATGAAGTTATGTAAGAGACAGAATTTTGTGCTCTGTCCATGTTGGACCAATTCTTTGGGTATATTTTTTTAATCTCTACAGGTGGTCAGGCTTCAGAGTGCAGTAGGAGGAATGACTTCACCATCTTCAGCTGTACTGGTTGTTATTTTTGGCTATTTTACACCTTATGAAATCTGGTTAATTATTATTATTATTATTATTATTATTAATAATACTTACAAGTCCTTCTGGATGAATTTTATAAAACATTTATTTTTACTGCTTATATAACTACCTAAAATGTTTTTCTTGGTAGATGACTTCACTGTTTTTGCCAAGATGGATTCTATTTCAATCTTTAGAAATTGTTGGAAAGTCAATATTCCCATTTTAATGGTGCCTTGGCCAGGTTATTAAAATAGGCTTTATAGAAATGAAAAGTTGATCTTGACAGGAATCATAAGCATTTATTTACACTAAGTAAGCGCTGTGGCCCAAATATATCCCATTTGGAATTCTGCACCATTCATCTTGGAGATACTTGACCCGTAACTTCTTAGCTGCCTGCCAGCCTGCCGAGGTCGCAAACTTCTCATACACGGCTGTTTTGGGCCATTTTGGGCACGGATCTAGGTCTGGAGGGGAAAAGTTAGTGCGTGAGGAGATGGAGCTCCCAGGATCCCCGCAAGGACACAGCTATGTGAGATCGCAGAACCACAGAATGGTTAAGCTTGGAAGGGACCTCTAGAGAACATCTAGGCCAACCTTCCTGCTCAAGCAGGGTCACCTAGAGTATGGGGCACAGGGCGGCATCCAGGCGACTTTTGAAGACCTCTAGAGAAGGAGACTCCACAACCTCCAAGAGATCTCCAAGAAAGCTCCTTACCTAAGAAACCTCCTTACCTAAGAAACCCAGCAGGCAACTGCATCACTACAGTCTCTGTCTTAAACTAAGCAGAGGCCTTCATAAAGCTCATCTTTCTTGCCTTCAGTATTTCTACTGAAATTTCTACTTCCAGTATTTCTACTGAAATTTCTACTTTCTTCAGTATTTCTACTGAAAGGCTGTTACAAAACCTCAGTGCTCTGATAATCAGAAACCTTCTATTTCCCTTCCTAGATGTGTCAGAAGGCTTTATAGCCACTTACTTTTCTGGCAGCATTGTAATTCAAATTAAGCAGTTGTTTCCGTAGTGTTTGCTTGCATTTATAGAAAAAGAAAAACACTCATGAGCCTGTGCTTTGCTGGACCAGATAAGCTGTTTTTAAAGATACCATAAATAAGAATAAGAAACTTTCTTATTCTTATAAATAAGAAATAAGAAACTGTCTTAATACCTCTTAACCCTCGTTACCTTCCACATATCTATCAAGTATGACTTCACTCTGAATATGACTTGTAGAAAATACTCCAGGTAATGTCTTACTGGAACTTTATGGGTCTTTTCTGGTACATTCCAGGACTGTGTCTGCATTTTCCTATAGTCATCTAGCAACATGTAATGCCTTTGCTATTGTGGCCAAAATCATCATCTTTTTATTATTTTTAATTGTTGTTCTAGCTTAAGTGTAAAGAGGCCCTGAATCTTTCTTTGTTGTCTTTTTGAAGATGTTTGCCAAAATTTTTACTCCCTGTTTTAATATCTTCATAAAAGATAATTCAAACTGATTTTAGCAACTGTCACATTACATTATGTTTTCTGACTTCTAAGACATTGAGGTTGTATTTATCAGTCTTTGTTTCTATCCCTTGTTGACATTCTGTTTATAATATATTGCTTGAGCTGGTTATTTAACCAGTTAGGTCTGAAGCCTTTTCCTGTGCATTCACTCTCATTCTTTCCGCTTTGACCTGAATGAAATATTTTCAATCCTTTGACTATAAACTATTATACAAAATTATACATATATATACAAATATATATATATATACAAAAAATATAAAAAAAATGTACAAACCTCTTCCACGTTTAAATCCTCAAATCCTATATGTAGTCTGATTGGTTTCATTTACTTGCTCTCTTAATCACCAAAGTTTGTCCTTTGCAAATAGTGACTTCTAGTTAAAGACTTTTGTTTCTCCTTTTGTTTAATTATGTTTAATTACTTCTTGGTCACTCATGCAAGATTATTTTCCTTGACATTCCTGCAGTAACACTCTCATTGGCTAAAGTCAAAGGTATTATGCTCCTTTGCTGCTTTCCCTGACTCTTAGGTGAAGAATTTTGATGCTGTACATGGCAGGAATATTTAGGCTTTACTTTCATTAGAAACATTTCCTCTTCTGTCTTTGGATAATTAATTTTATTTCCAAAGGCCACATTTCTCAATTACATTTATCTTTCCAGTAATATTACAGAGTTCTCTAACATTAACAAGAGCCAGACTTTTTTTTTTTTTTTTTAAGATGAATAGGTTAATGCATTTTTCATTTTCTTACTTCCTTACAGACAGATGAAGATATTTAAACTTTCATCATGACATTGCTTCAATAAGCTGTAATGTTTAATCATGGCCATGGTATTTCCAAACCTGATAAGAAAAAGTGATGATATATTAGAGAATAAAAGTGATATATTACTGAATAAAAGTGATTGATACTTCCTTATAGCCCTTCCTCCAAAGATCCCAGAGTGCATGCTAAACTTTGCAAACCAATTACAAAGTGTTATATTCAAGGAGTCACATAACTCATCATTAAAATGCATCTACCTCAGGGAGAAGGCAAGGAATGTGTGCATTAATAGTGTGCAGAAGTATTTCAGCGCTTCAGAAGAGAATAGGAATAATACCATAATCATCTGAATAGAAAGAGAATATTAGGTGAGTAGTCACATAGAAGTGCTTGAACTGGATTTGGACCAGAAACCTAGGAAAAACCTACTGCTAATACAAAAAATATGACTTTGTGTATTTAAGTCACAAATGACCAAGTCCTTGAACTTACATTACCTCTTAAATGACAACACTTCAAACAGGAGAGTCACAGTGGAGTTTTATTTTGCAGATGAATTGTGAACATTGCTTCCTTTGGTGTTGATTTAAATTATTATGTTAGAGAAGACTGTGATGAACTCTAGTCTTGACTTACCATATATATCTGAGTGATTATAACCATAGCAGGTTACATATTTATCTATTCTAAATTGCTAAAATGTTTTTGAATTTGGCTGATTTGTAGTTATTTTAATATTAACAAGTAGAAAACAGAGTAGAAAAATTGTAACTGTCCATATACACTTGGGAGTTCAAAATCAGCTGTCAATGTTTAGAATATAAATCTGAATGTCATTATGAGCAAATCGTTGAAAGTCTGTTCTACAAACACAAGAGGTCAGCCTGTCTAAAGAATGGGAAAGAAAAAGCAGAACTATTAGAATGCATCCATACACCCATGTACACATATACAAACACTTTTTCCACGGTGTGTAATTAAATAATATAATGAGACCAACAGCTTAGAGCAATTTAAGGAACAGACAATAAAAGACAATAACTCTTAATGCTTCAAGTAAAAACCAGTCTCAAATGGCCGTTCGGAGTAAAATTTATTTAATAGGTTAGTGCAGTGTGCAGTCGACTTTTATTCTGACGGAATTTCTCTACACGAACAATGTCTGTTGGGAGTTGTTGTTAGAAATAAATGTGCTGACTCTGAGAAGCAGGCTACACCAGGAGTATTGGGAGAAGGTCACTAAGGCAAATAACTCAGTGTTTGAGTTGAGTCATCTTTAAGGAAGAACCTGAAAATAAGTGTATATTCAGAGAAAGCTGGAGCTGTTTTTTTTGATGTTGTCTTATTCCTACCAAAAACCCTCTAATGATAGGATCATAAAGTCACTCAGGCTCAGCAGGCTGCTCAGGACTGTGTCCAGGCAGGCCAAGGAAACCTCCATGGATGGAGCCTGCACAACCCTTGTAGACATCCTGCTCCTCAGGGTGAGAACATTTTTTTATATCTACCTGAAACTTCTCTTGTTTGAACCTGTTTCCACTGTCTCTCATCAACGGGAGAACCAACACAGGTTCTCCCATTTTCGTGTCCTCCATAGGCTTGTTTGAGACTTCTTTATTAACTAGAGTGCTTGTAAAGAGGTTTCTTGTACCTTCTTCTGGCTGACCCTGCTGTATTGGATTAGGCAGGCCGTGGTTCTTTGTAAATGTTATGCCTTTTTTTTTTTTCCCTCTTTTTGCTTTTTTGCATATATTGTGGACATTTTGCCAGTGATGTCTTATCCATACTGTTTTCTGAAAAATTACTAACATGCAGATAACCCATGAAAGAAAGCATGAGTATTATGAAACTAAGCAAAACCTGCATGTGATTATGTTTTGGGTGGCAATTTTTCCTGTGTGTATTTTAATATGAAAATCTAATAAAGAGATATTAAAAAGGATTTTCATTTCAAAACAACCTTGAGATGTCTTTCGTAACAATATTTGGTATTCCAGTATACTGATGCTGCCGAAGCATCAGTACATTCCGAACATGGAGATGTTAGGCAACTGTCCACCAAAGTATTCGATGCTAATGTAGCAAACTTGGTACTAGATGGAACATTTTATCAGAAGCATTAGAGGAAATTAGTTTTTTTTTTTTTAAGGTTATATAAATAAAGCATCTTAACAGACCATAGGAAAAAGACAGTAATACTATGCAGAGTACATATTATCTCTATAGTGGTACATAATGTATAGCATTAATATATATGCATTGTAAAAATGTAGGTCATAGGTATTCATATAAGTGCATTTTAGTAGAATAACTTGTGAAATCATATGTTATACAATCTAATAAAAATGGCAGAATTAAACCCATAATGTAGGACATTGTCACAGTACCAGTTTAGATTAGCATTGGTATACTCCTAATTTAGGCTAACCACTATAAATGAGTCCTCATATCTATAGCTTTTCATAGCAACAAGCATCTGTTTCCACTTATTAAAGAATGAACCAAGTCTATATTTTGTAGGTTTCATAGGTTTTCAAATAACCTCATATTGCTTACATCAAGATGTTTTTTAGAATACTTTTTTCCTCTTTGTTTTAAGGAAAAGTGAAAAGGGATGATGCAGAAGAGAGGGACAGAAAGAAGAAATTAAATATACTTTGGGAAGAGCACTGAGAATTGGCTTCTTTCAGGATCAATAGCCTGACATAGATTCAGAATATGGAATTTGGGGGTATTTTTACTTTTTTTTTTCTTTTTATTTTTTTGGCTTGTGGAGCTATATAAGGTAACATTTTCGTTGGACTGAATTCAGATTGAGTCTTTGTCCAGCAACAACAATCTCTTAAAGCTCTCCATCTTTTCACATGCACACCTGTTAATATATTTTAAAGGAAGTACTAAAAATATGTTACAAGTATAAGCATAACACATGTCAGTAAGAATAAATGAGGTGATTTAAAATTGTATTGAAACGTTCAAGGTGTCTGGTTGGAGAGCTATGCTCCAAAGCTCTGCACATTGACCTCATCTGGAAACAGGATATAGCCAAGCATGTAAAACTGCTGCAGTTGATCCTTGTCTCTCCTGCTCTTTGTGTTGTGTGTTACACTGTGGCTTTGGTCTTTCATTGTAGAGCTGAAGTTTGTAAGAAAATACAGGAAAACATTTTGTTATCTGTGGTGAATTGGGGCACATGGAGTCAAAGCCATCTCTTGGGTCTATGTATCTCCTTCACTGTTGTAAACTTGGAGGACCAACCTCAAAGACTCATTCAGTCCCTTTCAGCACCAAAACCACAGCTAGGAGCAATGGGAATTTAGCACCATAAAGGGTGAGAAGTTCAGGAGGGAGATCTCAGGGACAAATTTCCCAAGTAAGAGGAGATTTTCTAAAACAAATATAGAAACAACTTTTTTTAAAAAAGACTTATTTCCAGAAAATGGGAGAGTCTGCACTCTCTACCACTGAGACAAACATCAGAGCTGTTGGCTGGATCCTTCCTAATCACCACTGAGAACTGCAGGTCTTTAAAGCCCAGCATGTGTGTATGTAGACATAGGAATCAGATGAATATCTATGAAAATGAATTTAACTAATTGTGTTTAAACGGTAGACTACTCGTAAATGCAACTGTGAATAGTAGTTCACTCTCAAAATCTTTATTTTTCTTCCAAAGGTAGTACTGCACTTCTTCCTGGGGTCCTCTAACCTTGTACACATGCTCTAGTTAAATGTAATATCTAACACTACAAGCAAATAGGCTCTTGAAATATCACTTTAAAAACTAATAAACAGATGTTCAGTCAAATAATTTATGAGAGATATTAATAAATAAAAGATAAAATTTGGGATGGAAATCAAAACTTGTAAGTAGATACATAAACAAAATCATTAATTAATAGATTCATAACAATGACACATGGAAGAAAAATGTTTTAAGTCCTTCCTTTCTGACATGGTTCCAGTATACATATAGTTAAAGAAAATAAGTGGAATCAAATAGTGAAAGATGGGCTGGTAGTTTGCTTAACTAATGTAATTCTCCTGAATATAATTAATTTTTCCAAAATATGCTAAATGTTGCACTTAACACTATCAAATAAAAACCCATATGGCCATGCTTTTTCCATTTGCAGCTTAAAATAACAGCGGTGACCTTGGCACAAGGTAAAGTCTTGAGATTAATGAGCAGCTAGGGTTAATGATCCTTGGCTGTGCTGCTGACCTTCATCTCCGCACAGCCTGTCACTAGTCCTCAGGAAATCTATTGCACCTTGATTATTATTACTTACATAACCCGTGCAGAAACCACAGGAATTGTGGGAGGTATAAAAGTGGTTACTTCACATAGAGAAACCAAACATAAACAGTTTGCAAAATGTGAGAAATAGGCAAATCATATGACTGTGCTCAGATCATTACTAACAATCTTGCTTTCTTTGTGTGCTGCTTTCTCTGTGTGAATCTTGGAGCAATTATTGAAGAATATTGCAGGATATGAGAACATGTGGTGTTTGGCATTGTCTATTTAGTTCAGACATTTCTAAAAGAAAAGTATCAACTTTGACTTTAAATGCCACACATAGTGTTTTGCTTCAGTGTAATTCTTCAAAACATCATTCATTTTCCTGTCCTGGGAAATACTGCAAAGCAGAATAATGTATTTATATATATATATAGCGTGTATATATATATATATATATATATACACACAAATCTGTGAGGAGGAGTTCAGGATTTTGCTCATCAGTTAATTCTCTGTATCCACCTGTCATGCATACAGCTAACTCTTCTGCTTCACAACATTTTGTTCAAAGAAATTTTGAGACAGAGAGATGATGTCATATCTTGAAAAACCTACAAATAGCATCAGATAGATTTACAATTAACAAATGAGATTTTTCTAGTTAATGCTGATGTTAATGTTCATTCCTGAAAACCACTTCCCCTCACTGAGCTCAAGATCCTGCTCCTTCTGACAGCGTAAATATTTCTTCATTCCTAACAGTGTCAGCAGAATTGTACATTTAGAAAAAAATAGGGAGAAATAAAAGTAACATGTTACTCCTTTCTGGATCTGTTTGAACAGGCAGTTCTGCAAAAAAACAAGCAAACAGAACAAAACCAAAACCCAAAATACAACCAAAACCAAAGACATAAATACTTCATGACACCAAAGCTCTTGCAGTTAAATCTGGATCTGCGAAAACCTCCTTGTCCCTCCAAACACAAACAAAAAACAAACTGAGGGTGTGAGTTGAAAGACATCCTGGAATACTTTAGCAAAATAAGTTAATAAGTATTTAAGCAAAGGAATTTTCCCTTGTGAATTATTAGTTTTTAAGGATAAGCAGGCCAAGTAGTTAGGTAGACTAACTACTCCTGTAGAAAGCAAGCTATATACCCCTCAAGCAGAATATATGTAGTGTCTTTTATAAAGAGAAAATTCTTGATTTACAGATGCTTTTGCACAGCATTTTATCCTGACAGAGAAACAGTACATATAGTGGTACACTATAAAGAGGACTGTAGTAATGAGAATGGGTTTTCTGTCAAGTGAAACTCAAGAGGGACAAAATACCAAATGCAAGTTTTATAAAGAAAAGAAAACACTGGATAAGTCCTATTCTTAAGCTGTACATTTTTCTTTGAAGAAGTCCAAGCCATTACCTTGGAGGGACCCTGCAGAGACTCTGTTCACTGCCTGGCTTCACTGTCCTGGCATAGAATCATAGATTCACAGAATGCCCAAGGTTGGAAGGGACCTCAGAGGTCATCTAGTCCAACCCCCTGCTCACGCAGGGTCACCCAGAGCACGTGGCACAGG
>JAVCKT010031225.1:8632-25809 GCA_032273925.1 Rhynchotus rufescens | reverse complement strand
TAGAGTCAGATTTTTTTCTGGTGTCAGATCACACTTGAATTGCATTTTAATCTCAATGTACATCTTACGAATGGATACTTTTCCCTGAGAAAGGTATGCAGTTGAGATTTCTCAAAACTAAATTGGGCAGGTTTTGCAGGAGGACCTGGCATTATTCTCTACTATGTTGTATTACTACTGCAATAGGTAATAAAAATAAAAACAGGAAAGAGTTCTAGTATTCTCTGGTAAATCGGTTTGTAATAGCAAGACATATCTTATAGCTGTAGAGTAATCCTGCTAAATAGTCTTTGGAGTTCCTTTAGTACACAGATTTGCATCAAATAGTTATCTGTTCAGAACATAAAATACATCTGTGCAAATATTGGAAATATATTGTAATTAAAATTACTGCTTTATTAATAGGAGGTTTTGTGAGCTATATGATTTTCCCTCTTGGTAACACTAAAAATACTATGATAGCCATGCTCCATGAGCTAAAACAGTCCCAAGAAATTCCACATAAGAAGTAGTTTCCATGAAATATTCTAATCTGTATAGACACTTTCTACCTTGAGAGTATAAGCATGGAGATATAAGGCATTCTGAACTGAAGCTCCAAGAATCTTTTTTCTTTTTTTTTTTTTCTTTTCTTTTTTTTTCTTTTTTAATGCAAGTTTCAGTCTGAAATCTATGCTTAGTTTCCTTTGCCATATTATAAATGAAATTGTCCTTTATAATTTCTTGGGAAAGCTCTAATAGGACTCGTTGTCCTGAGGGACTGTTTTGTAATGTTTAGTACTCCTTAATACAGTGCCATTACTCAAGCAGTAGAAGGTGCTCTTGTAACAGTGAAAAATATTCCTTCATTTGACTAGTTGGAGCACATCTGCCCATCATCTAGTCCAGTGTCTTGTATTTCACAATCTGTGGAGCCAAATGTTTGCACAGCCTTATTACTTTTAATCAAAAAAGGCCAATTTTAATTACATTTCAATTGTATATATAGCTATTCTTTTTAAACAGTTTCAGCTGATTTCTGGGGTATCTTCAGTAGAACATTCCTAGATTGTATAAATATATCCTATTCTTGTCAGGATTGCATATGTTTTAATATGTAAGAAATGGTGCAAGGGTTTGGGCTGGGAACAAGAAAATAAATGTCAATATGATATCCATAACTGCAGGTGTGGTCATATCTCCTATGGCTGAAGTACATATGAGAGAAAAATTTGGTATGAGATTTCCTCAATATTGCTTGAGAGAACAAGTTATTGGATAATTTGCATAAATATATTCTTGGTCTTAACCTCACATAGGTCTTCTGTAGGACTGCATCACTGTTCAACACTTTTCCTTAAGTACTATCAAATATCCTCATGATGCCTGGCTGTAGCACATAACCACCTCTGACTTTTCCACCTTACTTTGACTCTCCTGTAATTCAAGCTTCTTGTAAATTCTTCACCTAAAGAGCTTTTGTTCAGCTTTTGTTCTCTTTCACAAGTCCTGTATCTCCAGCAACTGGCTTGTCCCACGTGCTTGAGAGGGTTTTGACAACTCTGATGGTATAGAATATTTGTCTTTTAAATGGAGTAAAAAAAGCTAATTTCTTCTATGCTTAATTCTTCTATGAGATCAGAATAGATGAATGTGAAATTATTTTTTACAATGTCAGCTATAACAATTTTGAAATTTAAGTCTGCTAACTTCAGGAATAGGAGTTGCACTTTTTATAGTTAAAAGTGATGAAGAAAAACTCAGACATTTTCTGTTTAATTCCGTATCTAATAGCTGCAAACATAAATATCAAAGCATTGCTTTAGTTATTAAAAAAAAACTCACAAAGTTTTCCATTCCCTTTTATGACTCTAGGTAAAATAAAGTACGCAACTGTGAAAAAGGCTTGTGACTGAACAATTGTTGAGACTTTCAGTTCCAGTGGTTAGGACATGGTTCTTGGCCCTCAACGAATGAGGTTTTTGGAAAAAAGAGAGATAAGTAACACATGATAAGTTAGTCAGAACATTTAAAAAATGTTAACATTTTCTTTAGACATTAATAGATGAATTTCAATTAATCCTTCCAAGATCTAAAAGAAATTACAGCTGTTACTTTTCAGAGAATGATGTCTCTGCTGTATTAATTCTGAGAATGCCCTGGAAACGTTTCTATATTTTCAATCCCATATTAGTAAGAATACACCAAAAATGATCTTTTTTATTCTCTTATTCTGCTGTAGTAAATAAGACCCTTTTATGGATTTTTATAGCTTATGATGCTTTCCTATGAGAAGAAAGTGTAGGATATTTTATGAAGCGTTAGTCTTGCCAGAGGGTATGTCAGTTTGATACACATTAAGTTCAAGATTAAATGAAAATTAAACTTCTAATTATATGTAAGAAAGGTAAGAAAATACTGAGAAGTGCAATTCATGGGCTTTGTTAGTTGTAAAAAGGCCCAGAGTGTTAAGTAAAGCTTAACAGTTTATGTGCATACCTCTGAATTCTAGTACCTAGAGAAAAGTGGTCTCATTTTCAGGGATGTTAAGCACACACAATGATGTGGGTCAGCAGGGCCATCCATAAGCCTCAAAACCTGATCATTTTATGGTGAGTGCAGATGCCTATGAAAAATTTGGCAGATACATTTCATATTTGACAAGAAGTCACTAATTAAGTGCAATTAATTAGAAACATTGAAGAAGATTAGAAGTTAGTAGATTATTTGCATAATGTTTTAATATTTACCTCTAGAAGGGAACTGGCTTTCTGACCAACTTGTTGATCTTTCTGAAAAAATCCATTGTAGAAAGGAGATAAGCTATGTATTATATTTTAGCACTTGTATTGAAAAAGAATTCTGAATGCCGAATTTCTTGTAATATCATTAAGTGAAAGTAGAAATCATACTAACAGTAGAAGTGACATTATATTAACAGCATGATCCTATATTGGTTTATTATCTTGTTTAAGTCTGAGGTAAGGCACTTGAATGCAGTAGAGTTGAAAATGGACCACCAAAGAGAATCACACAATTAGTAGCACAAGTCAGTAAAAGCAGTTCAGAAGGAAAAAAAAAAAAAGCAATAGGAATCAGATCAGCAATAGGTAAATTTTAGCTGGTGTATTGACATTCTAGACTTTCTCTGAACTAGTGGCCACTGCCAGTTGGAAGAGCATTGTACCAGGGACATCCATCACGTAAATTCTGTGCTGGAACCAGAAACCTATGGCAAAGCTTTGGTCACTTACCTGCCCTACATATGACTTTTTATATTTCACTTGCATACATTGCCTTCTTTCATTTTCATCTCTTAAGAAATATGAAGAGATAGAGCTTCCTTTTGTGACTTCCAAGCAATTCTATATACCTTGCAAGAATGCAAGAAAAAATGTTGAATGAGAGAATTCTGGGTTATTATTCTCTCAAGGTTTAAAAACTACATATTCTCAACCATGTAAAATAAAACTTTTATTTTGCACTCAATTACACATTTAAAAAGTGACACTCTTTCCTATTTGAATGGTAATATCACAAAGTGTCTCAAGATTAATAATCTTGCCCTTAGAACCATCCCTTATGGATGAGATGAAAATACCTTGAATATCTTCTACAAATTCTGATTATTTATAAGCATTAAGTGTTGGCAAGATAAATTGAAAGGAAACATGGTTAAACACTTCTCTCTTCCCCTACACTGTAAATATATAAGGACTTGTTAATGAAATTTTAGAAACAAAAGACAAACATATGTTTTGAAGTCAATGTTTCCAAAAATAATCAGTGGCTTTGAGGCTGCAGTTCTTGCACAGAATCAATTAGAGACAGTCTAAATGTACCATATCTTCACGGACTGCCTAAAAATCACTCATGAAAGTGTCAAAATTTGTGAGTTTGTGCACTCAAACTAAATGACATTACCATGTCTGGATACAATGAAAGTGTGTGAATACACTTCTAAAGCCTTTAAGATTTTTCTGAGTGATTTAAAATGTAATGGTAAATGTAACCATGTAGAATTAAATGGAAAATATGAACTTAGCTTTGTATTTTATTGTCACTGTTCTATTTGAAAATGGTTTACTCTAGAACACATTTTTATTGAGAAAAAAAGTCCTTAGGTGTATTATCTGCACTAAAGAGTAAAACCTGCAAGGCATATTTTACTTTCTGTGGGGAGAATGGAGAGGGCATTTTGAAGCATTCAAAATACTTTCTTTTTATTAAATCCTTACTTAATCTTCATTAACATAGTACTTAACCTTTCCCAGTCTTTAGTGTATATGATTTCCCAATCTACTCATAAAGCAGGAAAGGACTATTACCCAATTATAATGGTCCGGAAATTTAGACCCAAAGAGATGAATGTCTTGATCTTGGTTTGCCTCCCTGAAGAAGTCTGTAACAAAGCAGGAAGGAAAGTCACTTCAGATCTACACGCAGTCAGGATAAAATACTTATTCTCTAAATTGACTGATTTTCTCTCCTGTTTTGGGCTTCCTATACACTCCCACTTTCTATCTTTTGCACAAATAAAACACACAACAAAAAAACAAACAGAAATGATGTTAAGAACGAACTTCCTTTTGTATGAAAGAATATTTTAACAGAAGAAAACTTTACCTACCTTCTTACAGTTGTATGACTATTGATTTTTCTTCAGACTTCAGAATAAGGAAAAAATAAGTGTGAATAAATGCTAAAAACCTCAGTCCATAAACTGAATATCTTAGAAGGTTCTGATGTATGATATGCAAGTCATTGTCAATGACTAATGAAGCATCAGTTGTATTTAAAAAGTAATCTATATTGATTTTTCATTAATGCTAAAAGATGCAAGTAAGCATTTCCTAACTTTGATCAAAACTGGCCATTTCCATGAAAAAAAAACAATTAGAATTTCTTCAAATAGATATTTTTAGGAAATATGGCCAGCTGTATTGTCAAAGCACTAAATAGTGGCATGCTAAAAAGGCATGCAACTAAGCACAGAAATAGAGTGAAACCATTATTCCTTCTAGGGAGAAAACTGGGATCCTCATACTGTGTGGCTACACAGAAGACTTCCTGTTTGAATTAGCAGAGATGAATACTAGAAGAGTCAAATTTCAGGCAATACTCTAAGTCCTATGTTTGCAACCGTACTTTATTTTAAACATAAAATTCACCTTCTCTACATTAAACAGCATTCTACATTTGGAAACTCAGAGCAATGTGCAAAAACGGCATTCAAAATTTTAGCTCATTTGTACCCATCCACCTAATACTGTAACCAAGAATTTTCAATCTAAGGTCTGTTCTCTATCCTTTTATTTGTTATTTTGTCTCCTATATCCTTATACAAGGATCCATGAGATCTGTTCTCTTTGTTGGTAGTGGCATATCGCAATGTCAATACTGTTTTTCACTCTGAACACTGCCTGCAAGAAGCAAACATGTTCCTAACATCCCTGTGGAAATCCTTTTGCTGTAACCTAGTTCTGTCTGCCACAAGCTTCAAGAAAGGTGTAAAAAACATCAGCCTCTTTACCAATTTGGCATAGCAAGAAAAGTGTCTGTTTGGGATCAGAAAAGCGCTCTGCAACATCAGAAAAGACATGGGAGGAGGAAAGTGAGAAACATGGCAATTAAATATGGCAAAAAAGACTTTCAAATAACTTGAGTTGAACATGCCTTGGCAGAAGAAATGCCAGAACTAGTGTGCCTACTCTCCTGTTTGGAAGGAGTTGAGAGGAGCTGTTTCTTTTAATAGGCATGCTTTATTTTCCCCATCTAGTGCTGCCATATTTTATTGCCATCCCCTCAAAGACACTTATAGATGAATCAATGCAATCAATAGAATCAAATGTGTATTTTCCTAAATGAACTACCATATATTGCTGAATTATCTAGAGACATTGTCCTTTTAGTAGCCTGGAACTTTAAGATGGCATAGTAGCCCACAGAATGTAGTACCAGATTCCTCAAATTCTTTGCTGACAGAACATTTGAATAAAGAGAATATGACAGGTAAAATGATAAATCCACCAGAAAAAAAGTCATTCCTATCTCTTAACAGGCAAATCAAATCATTATGAGTGTAGTCATTGTATTAACATCTTATAGTAGTTGAAACTGTGATCGTGCATAATTTACCTTGTGTTTATACAAATGATACACATCAAGGTGAACAGTGTGTTGGTCTCTTCTGCTTCTCACACAGGGCTTGTAGAGACCAGGGCATCCCTAAGCTCCCAGCAGTTCTCTGTCATGGATATTCTTTGCACAATTCACTCCTTAAATGGGTCTCACTTTCTATGACTCATCTCATTTCCCACAAAAGATATCCATTAGTTGATCTTTGTTCTTAGATGGATTTTTGGCAAATTAGCAGACAGTTTAGAACATAAATGTTATGGAATGCAATAGCCAAGGCTCAAGGCATTTCTTTTTCCCTCGTCATCTTCCTGGGTCTCCTTTCAAACCCATCTGATGCAGGTTTCTTTTTGTGCAATTATCTTGTGATATCTGTCCTCAAGACCCATGTCACTCACACTGTCATCTTTGCCTTATTGTAGCTGATAGTTTTGGCTATGTTTCCAGCATCATTCTCCGATTTTGGAAGATGACTTTTCATTATCCTGGTGTCTGGGTGAGTAGGGTGGCTTTGGCCCATTGAATCTATATTTTGTTCTAGTACCAGCAATAGAGAGGGGAGGGAGCATCAGACAGAATTTTAAGGAAGATTCATTAGACTTTGTAAACTAACCACAATGCTTTGTACTAACAGACATAATAGCACTGATCAAAGACAGAGAAGAGCCAGGAGTAAAGCAGGCATCATCTAAGCTCCATGCACTTGCATGAGTTCATAATTCGATCCTCATCTCCAAAACCCCTTAGACTTCATATTTGGCTTTTATTTGAATCTAAGCTGCCAGTCCTGCTGCACTGGACAATGCTTTCGCAATGTGCAGTATGACCTCCGAGAACATGGGTGACATCATTAAGATTACTTTATCTCAAGAACTGGGCAAGCTTTAAACCTTCACATCTGGAAGTGCTACATGTGCGCATGAAAGTTCTCTGATATCTTGCAGAAATCCAGTTTCACTGCAACCCAGCTTTCCTTTCCAACTTCACTTTAAAGTGAACAGAACAGGAGGAAGTTTATTTTGTGCTGAACATTGGTATGAATCTAGTTCAGTATCTTGCAGTACATTAGCTTCTCTCAGAGAACACTGCATGCAGTGTGCAGCAAGTGATTGCAAAATGAATCATAAATTAACCTGTAAAAAATGTGAAACCTCAGCTTATAACAGATTTCCAAACAAAAGTTTTGGAAGCTGGATGTTAGTTTGATTGGGAACACCTGCAAGCACAGGGACATTTATCCACTATACAGCTAGCGTGAAGCCACAGATATATTCTGCTCTTGTTGTAAACATCCTTATCTGGAGTTCGGGGTTTAACTTCTGATTAGGCTTTCAGGTGCTAATGTATCAATAACAATTGCTATAAGGTGAATTGTATGTGTCAATTTATCTTGGTAGTACAAAAACCGTTCTTCATGATAGATGCTCATGGAGTGGTAGCAGTCTTCTGTATACCTTTCTGACATACATTTTTCTCCTGCTGCTATAGGATAGTACCTACCTAACTACCACATCTAATGCCTGAGTTCAGGGTTTCTGTAATGTTGGACAGACATTGAAGAAGTGACTTGACCTCACTTCAATAATATGGTAGATTTATGTCTGTAATTTATGAAAATATGATTTTATTTTAGTGCATTATTCATTTTGCCTTTGCATTCAAGCTGTTCCCAGAAATTAAGGAAGAACCCTGTAAATTCTCTCCTCGTTAATGGAATCTTAAGTGATTTTCTTCAGTGGAACTCATCCTGCTGGTTGTATGGTCAACACATGTTAAAAACTTGCTCTGTAAAAACACTGTTAACCTCAGTAAACTCAGAGAAAAATCCAAGAAGAAACTAAAGTATGGCTACATTTAAAAGACATTGACTTCTTCTCTTTGTCCTAAAAAGATACTATTAAAGTAGATAATTTAAAATTTTTCACCTTTTTATAAATCATTTCAATTTTTTGAGACCTGAATTGCAGTAATCATAAGTCAAAATCTGTTATGAACTCATGCATTCAACAAAATATGATAAAGCCTTCCAAATCACTCTGTGATGAATATATGCAGACCAAGAAAGTCAGAAAAGAATTAATGTGTCACTAAAAACTTTTCCAAGCCTTTGTTACAGGCCAACTTTTCATGCTATAAAGTGGAGATAGGCTAGACCTGTCTTTTAGAGATTTCTTCTCCATTAAAGACTCTATGAAAAGGCATATTCCCTTATTCCTCTACTAATGACTGTTTTAAGCAGACTTCTATGAACTTGCTGTGAACTCCTCCTAGATTTAAAGTCTAGCTGCAGCTCTATAGGACTCAATATGGGCTGAGTTCTGAGTCTCAAAGGAGGAGAGATTTAAGGAGATGGGAAGAATGGCTGTGCTGTGCTATGGGTTAGATCATTTAAATGAATGGAAACAACAAACAGGGAATCAAGACCAGACTGTTCTTCTGTCCTATGATCTGTCACAGGAGTTGCATCTATCTCTCTTAAGTGCCTCAAGTGCATCACATGAACACCGTATTTGACTTGTTTTTTTCCCAACAAAGCCGATACAGTTTTTATCACTGCTATCCAACATCTACATACAATCTGTTATAAACTAGCAATAACTTTTGTGGGAGAGATAGAAATGTCTCAAAATCATATGAAATATATTGTTGATGTATAGATGTTATCTTTGTTATATGGGACAACTTTGTATATAGGACAACTTATTTCTAGCTTTATTTCATTTTATTTCATAGTTTTATTTCATGATACTTATTTCAGTATCATATCCTGCCTGACCCAAAAGATGTGGTGAAATAATGTTTTTTCTCCTCTTTTTCTAAACGCTCTGTAATTAGGATTTATGCTGGCTATTATAATTACTGTATTTACTTAAAGTAGAGACTTTTCTCTCTATGTTCAGACCCTCTATGATTTTGCAAAAATCAGTTTATTTTGTATGTTAAATTCTGTTTAAACATGTAGTTCAGATTTATTAACAGTTGATGGCTTATCTTGGAGAACAAGCATCAGAAGGATATCCAAAGCAAATGCTTTTGTACAGCTCTTTAGTCTGTGGTTACAAAGTGAGTGACCTGTAACCTTTAATTAATAGGCACAATCCGCTATTTATTGAATTGTGGACTTAATTGGCAGAACTGTAAGAATTCCTGAAATAACTACAGATTTAAATTCCTACTAAAATATGTTACTGAGCTGTCCTGCCTCAAATCAGCGGGAGGAATGTTTTTGTTTATACAGCTCTTAGACTGATTAATCCCACATAATTCTAAATAGAGTTGATTCGTGTTTCTGCTAAAAGAAAAGGTTCTTGTCAAGCATTGATAAAAGCTAACTTGCATCCATTGCAGTGCAGATGCACAATGAGGTTATAGGATAGGTTATAATCTCCAGAATCAAGCAGTGAAGAAGACCTAAGCTTTCTTATTTCTGCAGGAGTGTGTACTCCATGGATGGGTACTGGGGTAGCCATATAACAAAGCCTGGCCTTGTTCTTCTTACCAGTTGTAATACTGGGGTAGCCATATAACAAAGCTTGGCCTTGTTCTTCTTACCAGTTGTAAGAGTGGTTCTTAACCATATCAAAGGGATTAAACTTTATTATACTGTTTGGCCATCAAAATTGAAAAGTCAAAAACAGTCATAGCTTGGTTTGCACTGAACATTTAGTTCTTTAGTTCCCAATCTTTTAAATCTCTGAAAAAGGTTTATTTCTATTTATTTATTTTTGAAAATCATCTGAATAGGAGCAGAATTCTCCCATCTGGATATTTCTAACAGTAAATAAGGAAGAAAAAGAGCAGGCTTACAATCCTGGTGATATGGACTTGACTGTGCTAATAGCATCTCTGATCTATGCCTAGGTAATTAGAACACATGTAAGTTTGACTTCCCCTCTGGGCATTTGGGCTCCCTTCATCCACAAAAGTTCCTTGACAAGAATCATGGGCAGCCTTGACTCTACACCATGCTGCTTAAGAAATGAGTTTCCTCACGAACAAAGCTTAGCCCACAATTCCCACAATTATTTTAAACCATGGTAGTCTCCTTTAATTCACTATCTGTAATAGGCCTAATTAAAACCTAAAATTTAATCTGTCTCTCTTAAAAGTCTCTCTTAAAGTCTCAAAAGTCTCTCTTAAAAGATTGATGACACTTTACATTAGAAGAATGACAACAGAGGAAGCTCAAAACCTGTAAATTCCATTGGCCTTAGTGACTCTACTCATCTCTATAAGCATTTGTCCAGATCGCCTTTGTGGGGTTTCTGTCTTCAGTGAAGTGAAGCCAAAGAGTTGAGGCTGTTGCTGGCACCTGGCAGTCTTATTCTTTCTCCCAGTGAGTGCTTGTTATGCTTGGTTTCCACTCAATCTTTCTCTTGGCTCTGGAAATGGCTTGTTCTTTTAGCTACTTAAAAAAAAAAAAAGAAAAAAAATGAACAGGGATGCATTTGCTGGGTCTGCACTCCCTCTCTTTTACCTTTTTAAATGTACTACTATTCCAAATAACCCTTCCTAACAGGGAAAGATGCAGACTGGATCTGACTGTGGAGAGAGTAAGGAAGGAAATCCAGCTACATAATGCGGAAATAATGACTGCTGGGAGGGAGACATGATGGACACCGATGGACACCCATCTCTTCCCTGGAAAAAGACTGCTAGCCTGCATCCACATGAGCAGTTTTGTTTGAGAAGCAATATAGTTTTGGTGTTAATGGCTCCTCTCATGTTCACATATCTGGTATTGGTTTTGTTTGCAGAGCAATTTTGTTGTGCACAGGCTATGTATTTTTTGGACAAAATGAAAACAGAAGCCTGCTCTAAGTTTGCACACATATGTTTCAACACCTCCTGTGGACATCTAGTTCTGAACCAGAAACTTGTCCTTTGGGTAGCCTTAGACTACCTGGATAATAGATAATATTGTCCATGGCACAGAATTGGGTAAGGAGGGCCTAAATATAAATTGCTTTCAACTGCCAGTCTGTTCCTCCTGTGTTACTTCACTTAGTAATGTAGATATAGTCTTACATACCCTGTTCTTTGGACTGGCCTATCCTTTATTCTGATTTTCCTTAAGTATTTCTAATCCCTTTCTACTTCTTGGTTTAATCCCTGTCCTCAACAAAAACAAGTGAATGACAAATAAGCTGTGAATGACAGATCATCAAGTCAAAACAGAAAGTACTCAGCCTGTGATTTTTCAAAAATAAAATCCTTTACCCCATGCATTTAAGTTTATTTAAAGGCTCTTGCTCATTCTTTTTAAAGCTATTTCTTCTATGAAGTACTGTAGGCTTATATCTATTTTTCTTCACTTACAACTTGCCCTGTCTTTGAACATCCCCTTCTCCCCATCTCTCTCTACCTGCATTTGACACTGCATTGATTCCTACATTGTATTGAGCTTCATATTTCATGCAGTGAGGGTAAGTAAACTCTTGCCCTGAGAGGTTGCTGTGACTCCCAGCCTGCGTTCTATAATACAAGGCTCTGTGACAAAACGCTGATGGTCTGAAGATCATTAAGTAAAAAAATTAGAAGGAACTCAGCAGTAGTTGCACAGGCAGGAATCTGTGCAGCAATATAATAAAGCAGCTTATAGCAATATTTCTTATGAGAAAGGCAAGCAAATCCAAATCAAGCTCCATAAACCATTTCCTGTTATTTACAAGAGTCTTAAGACATTAAGTTGCAAAATTAAACACCTGATTTAGGAAATGCAAATAATAAGATGCCTCTGAGTTATGATTTCATTCTACAAGTATATACTTGCATGTTACTTTTTCTTTCTTTTCTTTTTTCTTTTTTTTTCCCAAAGGTCCCTGGTCTCATTTCAAGTGCATGAAAGGCTGCAAACCAATTCCATATTTGACTTAGTTGTACAAAAGAAGAGAGTTTGTTTTTGTATATGAAATGTTCATCTGACATAGATTAAAATAAAGCAGTAACAGTATCCTACAAATGTAATAGTGTCCTATAGAGAGATGTTGCCTCCAGTTTCTCACCATGCCTCCCATTGGAGAGATTGGTTGTTCCAGACAGTATGGGATAGTATATAGTCTGGGACAGTAGGCGTCTCGGATAGTAGAGGGTAGTAGGGAACCAGTTCAACAAACACGTGTGAAGCACATGGCTAAATATTTTTGCTGAATTGTGGCTCCAGCAAATGATGTCGGCCTCAGTATCTATCTCAATACCTTCTGACAATGATTTTGATATGGAGAGGTTTCCTTTTTGAATTAAATGAAAGACATCCATAAATTTTGATTACTCTGTTTCCATAGATCATTGCCCATGTTCATTTTTCAACATCTTTTCACTGCCCTATTTTCCTTTGCATTTAAAATTCCAAAAATTTGTTTCTGGTTTGACTTTTAATGTAGTATCATGGAGGTATTAGAATAAATCAAGCCAAAAAATTCTTATATGCCTAATCAAAGATTAGATATATCTATATATAACATTTATAGGAAGATTTACTATCTTGCTATAATAAATAGGATTATGAAGGACACAAAAATACCTTTCAACTACATCATAGATAGAAAAAGACATTTATTTTTCTGTTTTTATTTTGTGTTCTATTTCTTATTCTGTCTTGCTCCAACTACTCCGAATTTTAAAGGCTTTGATATCCTAAAGTGCATTCTAATAAATCGTGGCTATTGAGGTTGAAAGGCTCTTTAGAGACTCTGTGCTGTTCACTTCCATGGCAAGGGGTGGGGAGATTCTCCTAAGTGGCCTATTGCCTTGGCTGCTCTGCTAAAGATCTGTAAAAAAACAGGTGGTAGATGTTACTGAAGGCCTCATCAAGGGAGCAAATATGTGTACCAGTGATTGTTTAGATATCCAATTACATCTTCTACCAAAAAGGTGAAGAATCTTATTAGAATGTACTATTTAGTAGAAAGTAAAGTAAATTAATCTTCATGGAAATATATCTTGTTTCTCCTTTGAAAACTGTGCCTTAAAGTTGCTTGCCAATTTAACATGTCATCATCAATATTAACGTTAAAGTTTTCAGCACCATTCCTCACTATCTGCTCCTTATTTTACTTAATTTTATTAAATTCAGATCAGCAAGGTAAGGTGGCAGAGAGGAATCTGAACCTTGTCCTGACCTATGCTGGCCACTGCAACCAGACAACCTAGCTGCAAAGGAGTGGTTTTTTTTGTCAGGGAAGTAGGGGCAATTGTAGCAGTGGCTATACTGTAAAACCAAAGGCCCACCTAACCTCCAGAAGTGTAGATTCTGGAAAAGTCCATGCCAGTTGCCTGCAGAACATTATGAGAGTGGGGGGTACACATATGTTTTGCCAATTAACGGGAGGCGGTGGAAATAACCAGACACCAAGGGAAAGAACAGTCGTGTTCCCTATTATAATATCAAATAATACAGAAATGAAATGATACATCTAATGAAACAATAAGCTTACTATGTGCTGTCCATTTAACTATGGACAAATAAGCAAGGTAATGCACTTAACTATTACTGTATGAGAAAGAGAATAATGATTAAGAAAAAGATACATTGTCAATTGCCTAAATACGTTACCACCACCCAGATCCGCAGTTGCTGGGGAGCCCCTGTGGCAGTGAGGAGAGCCTTCCTGAAAGGCAGTGTGTCCATCCCTAAGTGAGGGATCCAAAGTCCAGCTTTGAGGGTCCAACTTTTATAAAACCAAATCAGTAAAACTTGCATTTTCTTTGTTAGCGGTAATATCTGGTATGTCCTACTGTCTTTAACATCCAGGACCAGGACCTGGCCAGAGCCCCAGCTTTGGATGGAAAAGTTCGCTCCTAGGTCAAAAACACTTGCCTGAGAGCCTACAAAAGTTACAGTTTTATGAGCCTACGTGCAGGTTAGCATAAGCAATTTACAGGTGAGTTCTGTGTACTTCTGCAAAAGCAGAGCCATATTCAGCTATAAGTCAACCCTTACTTGGGCCTGTGGTTCAGGCCCTGGCAGTTCAACGTATGGTATATCTATTTTCACACCCTCTAGCTGCCTAGTTGTATGAGATTTTTGTGAAGTTAAGAACATGTAACCATAGATTTCTCTTCTGTGAGCTTTTTGTATCTACCTTGTGGTCATGAAAACTTTCAGCATCTCACAGCATCCTGCAGGAAGCAGGTCTATAACTTAACTGTCAATTGCTTGATGAAATACCTTCATTGGTTTGTTTTGAACCTAAACCTTTCAAGCCCTGTAATTCTTATATTAGAAGATGAACAAGTAACCTAGTTTCTGGGCATTATCTCCAGCAGTTACAGACCCTAATCTTTGCAAGCCTACTAAGACAGCTATGTTGCAGGACAGAACTCTTGCTGTCTTTTACAAAAAACTATATTTAGCCTCTTGTTGGTAGGACTCTGTGACTATCAGTAGTTCAGTAGTCTTTATCATAGCTACTGAATCCAGCGCCAGTATACTGGAAGCAAGGAAGAAAAACTTAATTCTTTATAGGTCATTTAAGCTGACATAAATTTCTCTTTCTCTCTCTCTCTCTCTCTCTCTCTCTCTCACACACACACACACACACACACACACAAAAATGTTATATGAATCTTTATTGGCCTTGAGGACTTAAAAAAAAAAAAAATTGACTCTGCTATGTCACTATGAGAAAAGTGCAAGTTGAGTCCCTGAATTAACTGTGATGAACTGCAAACACCTAGGAACACTCTAAGGACTCCTAGCTAAATGTTGACTATATTTGACCCTGCTGAGTGTGTACAAGATGAAATCCTAATTTGGTGTGGCTTGAGCAGATCAGTAACATTCTTCATTAGTTTACTGGAGCCTTCTTGAATTTGGAATCATGCCCAGCTGTATCAAGTCCCTAGAACTGTTTGTTCGAACTGGCAAAGGTTTTGTCTTTTTTAACCATTAATCACTAAATTGTGCAAAATCAAGAGTGGGAGAAAGAGCAAGATCAGTGTAAAGCCACAGACATAATAAATAGCTTACCAAGAATATTAAATGAAATCATATGTAGGATTCACTAATTATTTATGCATGAGCTAAGAACGGACTAACATAAAGTTGCTGACAAAATTTGTATGCCATCAGGAAAACATTTTATAAACCTACAATAATAGCCCAGAAAAACAATAATGACAATGCTAACACCATACCTGAAAGAACCCTTCTCAGTCACAGGATGTTTTTACATGTGTGGATGAAAAAGATAACAAACTTGCTTCATCAGGAAACTTTAAAAGCCAATTAAAATATTTTCTGTTTGCAGATAGGATGATTTGGCAGTTAATTTTGTAAATGTTCCTTAACTGAAACAAAAATGTTTTCTGTTAAAAAAAAAAATCTCTTGCTCTTCAGTTGTGCAAGAAAAGCCTGAGACATACATTTTACTGCTAAAATCTGTTTAAATTTCTCCTGTGACTATTTGGGCTTTGATTAACATAAAATAAAACGTTATATTTCTGAAGGCTGCATCCAGTGACTGATTTTCCTTCTTCTAAAAGACAGATGTTTTTTGAACCTGTATGACTGAATAATTTCAGGATTATCCCACCTGAGGACCTTACTGGTAATGCTAGTACTTTCAATGATACCTACAATAGCAATTTGCAGTAACTTGCATAAGAAACACAGCACATAAAGTACCATATTGCTCTGCTGCCTTTACAGAAAGTCCCATGATTTGATTAGCTGGTAGAAACAGTGAATATATTCTTTTAGAAATGGTCCTGGGGACTCCAAGTTTCATGGCAAAGCATTCAGAATGCTTCTTGCTCTCAGCATTTACCATAAAATCCTGTGACCAAGCCTGTTGATGGCAGTTCATATTCTGCATACTATAACCGTGAGCAGAAGAATGAGTACATTCTAGTTTCCTACCATTTGAGTGGGCATCCAAGTGGGCATGAAGGCGAGAAGATATAAATAGCATTGGTATACTGTGCAAGTTAATACAAATAAAATTTGTTTCTTCCACCTCTCCCACTCCACAACTGACATAAAACAGAAGTGCCTCAGAGAGAGGAGCTCACGCCAGGGTCAATACAAATTTGGGGATCATGCTTATTTCCATCATCTGGTCATTTCTATACTTCTTTTTAATATCTTTGTTTATTTTTCTGACTTTCCCATAGGTCTACTTCTGCGACAGTAGTAAGAGTGTATATGACCCATTCAAATGCAATTGCCATGACCTCTGCACAATTGCTATCCATCTCTGCTGGACTTTCAGATATCCTACTGTCCTTATAGCTCAGCCACGCAGAAGAAAAGGTCTGGCCAGAAACTTGCAGCTGTCATTATCACCATAGCTTTCTGCTAGCCAGCCTGTTTTATGTTGCACTTATGCAAGCAGATGTTCTTCAGATTCTGCCCCTAGTTAATCTGCTTCATTCCTTGTCCAGGCTGTCTAGAGAGACAAAGGATTATGGCCTTGCTTTTGGAACAATGTGAAAACATATTGATGCCTGGTGCAGAGCAGAATCCAATGAAATTTCTCCTAGTGGAGGTGACTGCAGTACTTCTAAGAGATGCAGTAATTATAACAGGTAGAAGGTAGAGTGAATATCTACTTTAGAGGAAAAAATACCATTATGATTCTGAATATCAGCAGTAACCTGACAGAGTCCAGAGCAGGAACTACCTCTTGTATATGGTAGATTGGCACCATAACTGCAGGGCTCAAGTGGAAGAGATGTAAATGGGCTAGAGGAAGACCTTCCGTGGGTTGAGAAGGATTGGGTTAGGCATCACTTAGGCAAACTGACCACTCAAAAATCTATGGGCCCAAATGGGATGCACCCAGGAGTGCTGAGGGAATTGGCTGAGATTATTGCTCAGCCTCTCTCCATCATCTTTGAGAGGTCCTGGAGAGCAGGGTAGGTCCCCGAGGACTGGAAGAGAGCCAACATCACTCCAGTCTTCAAAAAGGGCAAGAGGGCGGAGCCGGGCAATTACAGGCCGGTCAGCCTCACCTCTGTCCCTGGAAAGGTGATGGAGCAGTTCATCCTAGAGAGACTCTTGAGGCATATGGAGGAGAAGAAGCTGTTGAGGAGCAGTCAGCATGGATTCACCAAGG
>JAVCKT010031224.1:32008-50944 GCA_032273925.1 Rhynchotus rufescens | reverse complement strand
TATCAAACAACAGGTTCTCTTAACATGACTGTCCACATATTCTATCTCCAGCAATCAAACTGTAATAGTTAGGCAAAAAGGGACAGTCCCGTCTATCATAAGTGGAATCTGAGCACTATGAAGTAAGAAAGGTGAAATGCATGGCATTTAGGGTAGTTACTTCTCTCAGATTCTATAATCTCTATTAAAGGTAACAGTTTCTTAAAGATGACTATTAATTACTAATCCAACATCCAATCTAGTCCTCTACTGATGTTTCTGGAGTTTCAAGTTTAAGCAGAACGCACAGGCTCCATACCATTTTATAGTAGTCTATGTAGCTGATTTCAGAGCCATCTGCTTTTTTGAAAGTACACTTTGGATTGGCATCCCAGTCAATGTCATCAACTCTGTATGTTTTATTGTTGTACCTGCAAAAAGACAAGACTCTTTATTTTACATAATACCAACTATACTCATAGACTGCTAAACTAAGTCATTAATATCTAAAAGGGAAGAAGGAAAATGTACGTTACTAAGATTTCAATGAACGTTTTAAGAAACACCATGCCACACATAGATATGAGCTGTAACACCAAATCTTCCAGAATTTATCTTTCTCTGTCAGAAATTCAGAGTTGGTTCTCAAAGATGGTACATCCTCCAAGTGTGTATCAAGTAATTGTGCTAATATCAGTGCCAAGTTGTGGTTTTTTTTTTTTTTTTTTTTTATGTTTATCATCAGTCAAGGAGCAGGTGCATTAAGCAGCAATTTCAAGTAGGAGGGTTTTAGACACATGGGAAAATATACTATATCAGTCTAACAAAAACGAGAATTCAAGCAAATTAAGTAATGATGCCCACTTGTTTTCACACTCACCTCAGCTAAATGAAGCACAACTGGCTCATATAAAGAAAGTTTAGTCACATTTTAAGGTTTTGTTTGCTAAGATACATTGTCAAGCAAAATGAGACTGTAACATGCAAAAGCCGGAGAAAACAGCTTTTCAAGCTAAAAACCACAATAAATACACCTCTTAGTCTGATGCAAGCATCAAGAAGCATTAGCCAAGTCAGAATACTACACTAAGACACATTTTTCTGGCTCTCAATTATTTCTGGTAAACGTCAGTACCATATCCAACTGTGCCATGTACTCTGTTTACAACAGCCTACACCAACTGATGTGAAATAAACATTAGGGCAAAAACAAGTTGAAACATCTTACTTGGTAAGAACAATTAGACCTATCAGTTCTTTAGTGCAGACATCTCTAAATCTTTGTTCTTCAACCTGGTTATACAGATTGTACATGAAATCCAACACTGTTTCACTGCGAAGAACTTTATGGCTCACATCTGTACATAACATAATGCTTTTTTCATACTGTAGAATGGAAGTAGTGAAGCCTGGCCAAACCATCAGCCTGTCAAAAGAAAACATAGAGAACCTTAGCAAGCTTTAAAATATCTCCATTTTCTCTCCTTAGTTTTTTCAGTTTACCTCCTCAGACACTGAACAGCAGTCAAGATACAAAGAAACCATTATAAATATAAGCAAGATCCCAAAAGGCCAAAAAAACTATTTATACTGCAAGTACCTTTAATTCACTTAAGATAAAAGATTAATTTAATGATGTGGCAATGTAAGTGATACAAACTACCACTTAGAGCTATGTAAGAGCAGAGGATTCTGCAAAAAACAAGAAATTAATTTCATATATTTTCTCATGTATCTTAAATAAAAAGCACATGAGAGACAAAGGCCATACTTTTACCTACATTCTACAAAACTACTTCCACGGGTTACATAGGCAAGTCCAATGGTAGAGTGTGCATTACAACTATATGAGCTGGCCCAGTCAAACTGGAGCTAACTAACAGGTACAACAGGCCTAGGGCTAAGCAGAAGCAGCCTGACTTTTTAATTCTACAATTTTATTGTAAGACAAACCACTGAATTGATATCAATGTTCAATCTCCTCCTTCCTCTCTCTCCCCTCTCCCATTAAACCCAGAAACCCTTTATTCCAAACCTGTGATTAGGGATGCTGATTGGGTCACTGGGGTTGTAATAATTACGTCCAATTTGCTGCAAATTCATTATCTTCAAAAGCCTAGAAGTTGAAATAATTATGTCGTTATTATTCTGCCAAACCTCTCAGCCCCACCCTTTCACAGAACATCCTCTGTAGAATTTTATTTTTGGTTCATCTCAATATATGAAACTAAGTCACTAAATAAACTTCTGATTAAATAAAATGTACAAACACTACAGACTCTTGCAAAGTCGGTAACAACTAAGTAGTTGAGGGTAAGATTTGCAGATCATCCTTTACAAAGGGAACATTTGAGTCAAATATTTTCAAACAAGAGATGCAAGTTGGAAAGTGAACCTTCTGAAAATTATGTTGTAGAACTGCAGGCATGTAGGTGAAGTAGGTGGCAGCTCATTAGTTAAGGTGATTGTGATCTTAACATCTTCTCCACCGCGGGTCCTACTGAACACTTCAGTAACCTGAGAGAAAAGGTCAGTTAATAAAACTGCAGGCAAACAGGGCTGGAATTTGCTTTGCATTTACATCAATACCGAACTGTATCTGCACATTAAGACTCAAGGTAGTAATTTCAAGACTTAGTAGGAAATAAAATTCCTGTTTTGTCTATGATTGTGAACCACAATGCTTTAGAATGCTCGGTTTATTCAGATGAACTTGACTAATTAAGCAGAATTGAGGCCATTCCAAAGTATCTTCTACGAGCAGATAGCTAGGAACAAGAAAATTAGTGTGGATGCAAGACAGTCAAAGTGGTCCAGCCTTTCAATTACGTTGGATGTTAGAGTACAGAAGGTATGAAAAGACCAAGGTAGCAAGAAAATGCATGATAAAATGCAAGTCAATATACAAAGAATATAGTATTCTCATACCACACCTTGCTGCCTAGTTTTTTTGGCAAGAATAATACTGTCCCATCAAATGCATGTGTCCTTCCAATTAGCTCTTCATGCTGAAAGAGCAAAGCTGATCGGAGACGGCGTGCTTCCATTTGAGGATTATAGTCGACATGATACTGATATAAAGCCCACTGGGGTCGAGATGTCAAGCGAAAATAATTTGTACTCAACCTTATCATAATACCAGAGGAACCTAAAATGATAGACAAACATGTTAATAGTCATAGTATTTTTTCCCCATCACTTTATAGTATTTTAAGCAAATTTGGGCAAGTTTAATGTCATCAATCCAAAGATTAGACATTATTTCTTGCAGTAAAACTACTCATTTAGATGAGTACCCTGTCTTTCAAAGGAGTAAAACCAACTACAATAAATTTCTGTCAGAAAGTAATAGTGGGCAGAAGGTGTGGAAAAATTACTTTCTTTACGTGAATCATAGGCACAGAACAGAAACTTGTGGAACCAAATCTTCAGAAGCCAAATAATCCTAGTTTGCCAGGATTGCGTGGTAAAGAAACAGAGCTAAACATTTGACCGTTTGCTTCACTTGTGGCATAGGGAGAACCAAATTGATTGTAATATTGCTCTGAAGCTTCAGCAAGATTCAAAATCTCACCAAGGGTTAGCTCAGAAGCCTTTAAAGTTGTTAAGGCAGAAAATACTGTCCTCAAGGGAAAAATAATAAGAAACCATACAAGCCTAGGGTAACAATTTCACTAAGTTTTTAACTTGAAGCTAGGTCTTGCTTGGACAAGTGCACATCAGGAAAACCAAAGCATTATTTCTATCTAAACACTTAGAATTTAAAGCACTACTCAATTTGCCTGAAATACTTCAGCATAAGACATCACCAAAATGTTTCTCTTCAAATATAAGAGGGACCTTTTTTTCTTTTTTAAACACAATAAAGATTTGTTTAGTTCACTCTCTAAGTGATATTGTAATACTAATACAGTCCATTCTGATTTTCAAACAAAAGCTACAGCAGGAATAAAACAGAACACTTTTTGGTTTGCTTTTAAAACTATATATAATCTTAACATACCTGTTTTTGATTCTCGAACATGTTCTATAGCTTGGCGAGTATTAACACCAAGGTCGTGAAAGTCTCGACGACGTCCACCTCTATCTCCTAAAGACATTTCCTGAAAGCCTGCTGAAATCTGAAATTCTGAAATTTAAAAATTGGGGAAGGTTAAGAATGACAAAGGAGATTCAGATATAAATCTGAATTAAACACAGTTTTAATTTTACATGGATCTTGCTTTCAAAATTAAGACAAACTACAAAAGGTTAAATTCCAGCTTTTATTATATAGCAAACACATTGAAAGACAGCACTCACATAATACGTATTAGCTTCTTAAGAACTACAGACAGTTAATGATTAGACAAAATAGCTGGTTAGCCACCAAAAAATAATCTGAAGTATATAACATCCGAGTCAATAATCTTTTTGGTCAGAGACGACACATCCTTCACCGCAGCTTCAGCCAACTCACTGAATTGCTTAAAGGCACTGTGATGTGAAAAAGGTAGTGAAAGCTGCACTTACAGATTCCAATTCAGTACCATCCAAATGAAGTCCATCACTGTGTAATTGACTATGTCAACTGCTATTTATTTTTAAACTATTTTGATAGAGGAAATGATGTTCTGTTTAAGTTCAGCACATTTAAGGCAGTTTTCAAAATCTGAATTCATTTATACAGCACATTAGAAGAGCAATACCATGAACACAAAATATATGTACTTTCCAAATCTTAGTCAAGAATCTCAATTTGAAGAAAAAACAGACATATAATATATCAAAAATATTAACTGAGTTCTGTCCAAACCGCATGTTCTTGTGGGCAATGAACTTCATTTTCTCCCCTTCTCACCTTCTGGTTTCGAAGCACCCGGCAGGCCTCTCTGTCGCCCACGGCCAGCAAGCTCTCCTGCTGACAGGAGTGGCAGGAGACAGGGCTGCTGAGGCTGCGCGTGGCCGGACTGCTGGCTTGGCAAAGGCTGCTGACCCTGCAAAGCCTGCAACAGTTGGGAACAGCTTTTCTTACTACAAGTGAAGAAATAACATCCCACTGAGAGTGTTGCAAAACAAAGCCACTAACCAGTCTCAGAATACCCTACTTTCAGGAACAGTAAAAGTTTGCACATCACTTATTCAGCAATATTGAAGTTATCCTCAGCTTCATAACTAGTATTATCAACTACAGAAATCAGAATGACTCCTCTGTATGTCAAATTCCAAAATGACAGGCTTTTACCTTTTTTTTAATCCTTATTCTGATTAATTATTTAACTAGTAGTAAATGTAGTCTTCCAAGCCCTATACAGTCTTCTAATTTAAAATTTTTAACATATTCTCTGACACTTCAAATAAAAGACATGCATATTTATATGCATGTATATAAAAAAAACAGATCTTGTAACTGTAGTGTCCAGTGAATTTAAAAAAAAAAAAAAAAAAGGTATTAAAACTGTTGCATCACAAAGAATACTTTGGAATATGCTGAACCATTTGGAGATTCCCCTTGTCCTCCCCTCCCCAAAAATGCAAGCTTTCACTGGAAGCTGAAAGGGGACAAAACAGATTTATTTTACTCAGTGACTACCACACAACCTGCAGCCAAGAGCAATCCTACACTTCACAGTTTTGCTTTATAAGTAACCGCAAAATGGCAGCCTGCCACAGGAGTGTGGTTAGTCCCTCCTGCCGAGGAACCAAATCTGCTCTAAGTGGAAACAAGCAACAGGCCAATATCCAGGATGATTCTGGAACCTGAGCTATAGAGCCAGCCTGGCCCTGTTCTTTCCTACAAGAAATCACTGGAGCCAGTGTCATAACCTGCAATATGTCCTGAATCTGCTCTACTAGATTAGAAAGAACATATCTTGTGATTCCCTACGCAGGTTCTGACATTCAATATAGGTAAATAACTACACAAGCTTCTCTGCTTTCCTCTGTTCTTCACCTTGTTTTAACATATTGCACATGAACAGCATACCCTCTGGACAGTGTGTAGATACCCATAAGCATTACTGCAGAAATTTACCGTGCACAAACCCATGAAGTACCTGTTAAAATTATTAGGGTACAGTACAGCCAAAGTAACATCTACTATCACAAGTCTTGCACTCTTTGTAGCACTCAAAATAGTTCTGAAAAGAGGAGTTCTGCTCCTATACTCCATCCTTGCTCCGGCAAGCAGCTGCAGGGTCACTAATCTGGCTTCTCTAATCCAATTGCCAGACACCGATCCCAGCTATCCCAAGCCAACCCATGCAAATGGTGGGCAGACTCTATTCCCACCAAGACAAGGATGAGGAAGAGATTATTCTGTCTTAGAAATTATGGTACTTCTGTGACAGTTCAGTACAAAAGTCAAATGCTATAGAACATTTCTGCTTTATATATTTGGCTGTTTCCACCTTCCTCTGCAATCAGTAAGGATTTAAATCCTTTTCTTCATTCTGCCCCTTCCTTGATTCTGCATGGCTCTATCGGGACAACTGTATTACAATAAAGCCCTCGTTTGTAATCAGACAAAATATATTTAATCAAAAGAACTAATGCAACGACCTACCTGATACTACATACTTACATGCAACGTTAATAGAAAGTAGCTGAGCTTGCCATTTCAAACCTTAATGAAGCTAATTAAAAGGAGAATCAACTTACAGATGCAGCTCCCACAGAAGGAGGGGCAGCCTCCTGTCCTCGGGGTCTTCCTCTGGCTCTGGCTCTAGCTCTTCCTGTCATTTTCTCTTCTAAGGCAAACCACCAAGTGAATCAGTGTTTGGGCTTCTTCTCCCACAGTCTCACTCCTGTAAATATTACAAGCAGCACTATTACATTTGTCTTAATTATACTACACAGGAGGAGGAGGAAATGATTTCCTACCCAACTTATGGTACATAAGTTTTTATAAAATCTTGCCACGGATACCTAAAGAAATGACCTTACCCAAGGGCAACCTGGGGCCTGCTGGTGCTCAGGGCTCACTGAAGCCTTAACCCAGCGTGATTCATTACCTGAGGGGCAGTTTTCATTTCAGTGAGGTCTGGTCATTTCAGTGTGGCTCCCTACTACCCAACCAACTCCCTTCCCCATGCAAGGTGACCCCTCCAGCAGCCTCTGGGGCCCTGTTGCTGGAAGACATCGCTCCCCTGGGGCTCTGCGCCAGCACGGCCGCTCGCCCCACCGTTACCTCAGCAAGGTGCAGAGCTGCACTGGGCTCTAACACAGCACAACACACCCTCCAAACGACACACTGCTCCCACTGGACGCCAAGAGCTACCTCTGCAGCCGTCCCCGTTCCCCGGCCGGGCTCGCAGGACGCTCCCCCGGGGCAGCCAAGGCCGCGCCGCGAAGCCCGCGAAGCCTCGCGCCGCCACAGCCACAGCCCCAAGCGCCGCGCACGCGCAAAGCGCCCTCGCAGGCGCGCAGCCCTTCGCGCCCGCCGCGCGGCCGACCAATGGCGCGAGCGGAGGAACACGCGGTCCGCTCTGATTGGCTGCGGCGCGACGCCGAGTTCGAGGCGCGGCGGGCAGAGCCGAAAGTTCCCGAAGGCGCTGAGGGGAAGGCGGCGGGGAGGGAGGGAAATGGCGGCTTTTCCCGCCTGTTACTGAGGGCAGGGCGCCGCCGCGGCTGTCCCGCTTGCTTCCTCAGGCGATTAATAAAGCCGGCGCCGGGTGTTTTATTAAACAACAATGAACACCTCGTTCTGGAGGTGGGGAGAATCCGGTCATCGGCGCCCCCCTCCCCGTCTGGCCCCTGAGGCGAGTCGGGCGCCTCATGGATGCCTAGGTTTTTTGCTGTGGTGTCGTGCTCTGCCCACACTCGTGAGGTGGCGTTTGTACCCGCCATGAGCTCGGCAGAAATTAGTTCTGAAAAGAACTTACTAGGAAAAAAAAAAAAGCATTTTTTTAAAAAAAGACTTGAGTGTTTTAGTCTCACAGAAGTTGCCTGATTTGCGTCTGTCCCAGTAGCATCAATGGAAAGCGTGATGTGGAGAGGCCCTGAGAAGAGAATTTTCTACTTTAAAAGGCACACCTCAGCTCTTGGTTGGGGAGGGAAAAAAAAAAAAAAAAAAAAAAAAAAAGAATATTGTGTAATTCAGCCAGGAGGTGGAGCAATGAAACAAGGAATAAAACACAGTGTGCCTGGGACAGGCTGCGTTTGTCAGTGAGGCTAAAGTGAATCCGGCTTAAACTTGTTTTTTTAGGAAGAAATACATATGCAATATGGACATGAAGAGATAGAAAGGGACATAATTGACAGGGCATAACTTACTAAGCATCAACAAATTAAGCAAAACGCATAAGCAGTTATCCCTACAATAGGGACAAGCTCTTCCACCATCAGCTAGGAAAAAAAAAAAAAATCTTAAGTTTTAAGTGTCATTGAGACACTATTTTATAAAGAATTGCAGCTTCTGTTTTATCTTCTTTTGTCTCTATTTTATCTCCTTTGCAACCAAACTCTCTGAGCTCAGGGGAAGCAGCCTCACTGCTTAGCTCTGCAATTTAACTCTACACGGTGGCTTTTCTGTGCTTGTCTAGCGAAGAGGAATGTCTAGACACCACAGACGCTGAAGTGCACATCGCTACTTAAGCTTAAAGATTAGATACCTGATGGATCTGGAGACACTGACTTTAAGGGGCAGGCGATAACCCTGTGTAGTTAAACCCTAACTTTATAAAAGACCCACTTGATCCTATTAGGCCAGCCAACTGCAGGGAATGGGGCAAAATGTCCCTTTTCTTTGTTGTCTTAACTCCAGGTAGAAAGGGGTGCTAACTTTCAGGCTTAAATCATCCAAATATCCTCATTTGTTTGATTTAAGTTGTCAATTTGTTTCCAGATTCAGTCCTTGTGTGCTTCTGGTTGCTGCCAGCCCATACAGGAAACCAAATTCTTTCCTACAGAATAAAATCCTTAAAAATATGAAAAGTTCAGTGTTGATATTGCTGCTTAAAGCTGAAGCACTTTTCAGCATGTTATTTTTATTACTCAAATATAAAACTGGATAAATATTTAACAAATTCAACACATACACTTAGATGAGGCACACTTTCTGCTTTTAAGAGCACTGATTACTTCTTGCCATGGGCTTTTTTACCAACAGCGGGAACTTTTATTACTTAGTACCCTGCAGGACTCTCTGGTGGGTCAGAGGGTTAAAGCTGCAGAATCTGCACAGCACTCAAATTTTGTTAGCAGTATTTAAAGATAAAATGTGAAGATGCAGTTATTTATGTAAATCAGAAAAAAAAACACTAAAATGTGTGGGGAAAAATATGTTTGTTTATTCATTTAGAATATCTGCTATACTCAATGACTTTTTTTTTTTTTTTTTTTATGGCGGATTCCTTCCATTGCTCTGCAGATTTTAATTTTAGATGCGAGCTGTTAAAAGTACCTAATCAGGCTGGCTACCTACAGCAACTCCTCATAAAGTGAAAATAAACATCAACAACAAGCACCCTAATTTTTATTCGTGGGTTGGAAGACAATTAATACTTAATGAAAGATGGGTTCCAATTTGGCCTTCTCAGCCTTTCAGACTTTTCTTTTTTGATTTATAGTTGCAAATGGGGCTCCATAGCTGAGTTTACAGAATTTTCAGAGTCACAAGAAATGTGTAAGTGGCAGCACACCAATTTCAACAGGTGCCCCTGCACTTTTTGAAAATGGTAGCTGTTTGCATGTTTTTTGTTTTGTTTTGCCTAAATCTGCCAATGCTGGACTTAAACCCATTGAAATATCACATACAAAGTAATCTTTCAGATCTCCTTGGCTCACGCTTTGCTTTGATGTCTGCTTTACCCGTGATGCAATTGCTTTTGCCTTCTATCTCCTGTTGCTACAATAAGCCATTTCCCATACATGTCATCTCCAAAGGGGAAAAGACTGCATGGAAACAGAACAAAGAAAACAGAACAAAAGAAAATCGGGGAATTTTCCAAAGGCCCATTTGATGTACAAGTATAAACAGGAAAAAGATGCCTGAGGAGGTGGGAGCCAGGAACTGCACTAGCAGACAGCTGTTAACTTATGTAGTTAGCAGCACTCTGGGATTCTGAATGGTAAATAAATATGTGGTATGAATGCACAGAGTGAAAAAAATGCTCCCTTCAATAGCTTTAGTATCATCTTTAATAGGAGTGCTGCAAACTCTCAGCAGTATATTTTGAATATAATTAATAAAAGGTATATTAATGCAAGTCCTGCTGTCACGTTCTTCTTGCAACACCAAGCAGTTCTGAAGTCCCAGTGTTGGTAGCTGTCTTGATAGCTTGGTTCTAGCCCCAGAAAAGAGAATACTTCCAGATACCAAGAATAAAGAGTATTATTATCCATGATGAAGCATAAAAATGCAAGAACAGTTAGCAACAGAACACTGCATCACACTTAGGGCTAAATTTTCAAGAGCCCCGAATGTTGATCCTGAGCTTTATTGAACACTGAAAAAAAATTCAAATGCAAATTGCTCAAAAAAAAAAAATTAAACTTGTCAATTCAGGTTTCTGTTCTAGATGCCAAGTACTCTTGAGTCTGGATGACAGTGTTTTTAGGTTGTTAAATGTTGTTATTTCTAAAGAGAGACAAGATCTGAAATAATATGAGTTAACAATTTTGCTTTTTCACAATGAGAGTTTTTAAGGTCATATTTAATTTACTATAATTATACTTGGGATAGAGGAACAGATCTGCTTACTCAGTAGCACCTGGTTTACTTACTACCTTGGGTGGAGCTTGGGAGGCAGGGAAACTATTATTTACGTACCCAAACAAAGCAAAAGGCATGTTACGGAAAAAAATATGCTACTAAGGAGGTAATACCCAACTGCATAACAAATACAATACAAGCAATTTCTTTCAAGTGGAGGAAAAGTGTATTTTTCAATTCTGGATTTCTGCTACTGCTTTCTAGTCTCTTCTTTCATCCCTAATTTCTGTTTCTCATTCATGACCTTACTTGTTTTGTCTGAACCCTTTATTCTTCGTAGCTTTTCTTATAAAACGTCACTCTAATCTTGGGCCCTTCCAAGGCCTGTCTCTTGTTCCCCTTGACAACAATGTGTTTTGCTACAACAGGAGCAAAGCGCTTCTCATCTTCATGTGCTGTCTTTACCAGGGTGACTAGTCAGCACAGTTAACACCACTCGTCAGTCCAAGAAGGCCCTGTCTTGCCAGGCAGCGCCCTGAGCCCTTCTTTCCCAAAAAGAAAATGGCCTCTTGTTCATAAATCCTTCCTACGATTCCCATTCTGTATGGACCGCTCTATTTTCTGTTCAATTCTACCCAGTTCCAATTTCACATCAGTCCTAGCTGACGTCAAATTTGTATCCAAATCCTGAATGAAGTGACCAAGAAGAGTGATTAGACATAAGTTCATAATAAATAGTCACATTAAGTAGAGTCAAATTAAACAGAGACAGGAACAAGGCTTCTAGAAATTAATACCAAAATTAGTTTTGTAAAGCATATTATATAAATGGTTATGAAATTAATAGGATTCAGTCCTACCCTTTCTTATCTACATTTTTATGTAATAAGAAGAGGTGGAGAATTAGTGTATGGCATACACAAGGAAAGAGGCTTTTGTTTCTGGCATTATATAGTAAATTAGTCCAAAAAGGAACGGGACAGATTCAGGAGACACACTAACAAGAATTCTCAAGATTGTATAGATAGATATCAGCTCATTTGGCAAGGTAGTTTGATCTAATTGTCTTCTTATTGCTATGAACATCCCCGAATTATGCAGAGAATTTAGGTTACATGATTTACTGTTGGATTAAAAAAAAAGTCATAGCTTAACTTTCTTTAAAATAGTGTAGAACTTTGTTCACAGTCAACAAAGTTCATTATTTTTTTTTGTTCAAAGCCCAGCTGCAGGCCTGGAGCATTTCTCATAAATATCAGGAAGTACCCGAAGCCACAGTCAGGATTAAAGAGTTGATCTGAACCTTAGATCTCAGCTTTAAAGCTGTAACGTACAGTGAATTTGGTTTCATGGTAAAGGAAGTGGTAATTGCTGAAGTATGTTTTCTTAAGTAGCAAAATCATTTTTGAAATGTTTTCTTTGAAATCTGTGTCGGCACCGTGCATGAGAATGAATGGCCTTGCAGCTCAGCATTGATGTATGACCACAGCACTGAATTTGTGTATTGATGTCCCTGATACAGGGACAGCGAGTTGTGTTGTTATTCCTTTGAGCACAACATTTTACTAAAATAATCAGGTCTAGAGTCACGATCTGCAAGCTAGTGAATTAACAAGCTCATTACAACGATTTCAATAATGTCTTCTGAAAGATGGGTCGTTTTCTTTATTATCTGGCAAATCTGCTCTCATCTGAGAAGCCAAGAACACACATGCACAAGTGATATCCAAAAGTTACAAAAGTGCAAAATAAATTCCTCAGTGTATTAGTAAGGCATTAGAAAAAGCACGTTGCTCCTGGCTCCCTGCAAATAGAGTCTGGTCTGAAGGGTTGAAAGGAACGGAGGAGCAAAACGAAGCATCAAACAGGTTTCTACACGTCCTCTACACCTGCGCAGCTGCATCAATCAAACCACAGATTATTTATCCTGAACATTTTATTACATTAAAATGACAGTTTTTAGTCTATTTACATGGAAAATATATCAACATTTGGTGCTCCCTAACCTTTTTTTTTTTTTTTCTCCAAAGGATGTTATACTCAAATGTGGACTTTCTTCCCACAAGAAGAAATAGTTAGTCATGTCCTATTTTTTCAGTGAGGCAAAAAGTTCAGGGAAAATGTGATTCTTACAATTAACTTTTGGTCTTGAAATTTGGGTTTTCTTGGATGTATTCTGCATATAGAAAAGATGTACTGCATATAGCATTTGCACAAATGGGAAACATAGGCAGAAGTATTATCTAAAGTCCACGTAATCAAAACCAGATGTCTCCTTTCACAGTTTTAGTATAGCTATCACAGGCTCCCAATAAAGGCAACAGGATTTAGTTAAGTTGCTTGTGATTTCAGCATTACAGTGACATCAAAACATTCACGAGGTATTGAACCTCATCGAATTCCACGTGATTCTATAAAGATGGGTGTTTTAAGATCCCAGACAGTATTTGTAGACTTTGTTCAAGGATTCATAGTTTTCAGAAGTTTTGCTAGGTTACTTCAAAGACTGTAACACAAGTTTCTTATCTTTTCCTCCTGTATTCAGTTGCCAAGACTGGATGCCATTTTTGTCATCTTGTGCTGCGCTCTCCTTGTGACAACAAGAATCTTTCGATGGTATTTTAGCACTTCATTCAGTCTTAGTTATCTGAATTAGGAAGAGACTCACAAGAAGAGCTATAAGCATCAGCTCACCCCTTGAGCTTACCTCCATGACTTGTCCAACCAAAGCAGATGGACAAGATTGAAGATTATTTGAAGATAAGAGCTAAATGGCTTTCACTTGAGAGAAGGTTTGAGGATGGAGTCTAGTGATGGATGGATGACAGTTTCCTCTTGCAGTCTTGAGTCCAGCAAGGCAATAATTCTAGAAAGCAGCAGCAAACAGTGCTGTAGTCTTCTCCAATGCACAGCCTTCAAGCAGTATGATGGGCACTTACTCTGCAGGGAATAAGGATTGCATCCTTAGTTTCTAACCACCTCTGCAGAGTTTGAAACCCTTCTCTAGTTTCTATTGTAGCCATAAAATTGTTGAAGTCGTCTTTTCCAATGATAAAAGAATTACTCAGTGATTGTATTTGCAGGACTAATTGTGTAAAAGTTCTCTCTGGGATGGTCTGGGAAGCACCATTGCCAGCTGTTCAGGGCAGTGGGAATGTTCAAATCCCAGCCTGCCCGCACACAGTGAGAACACAGACAGTGTTATGCTATTTCTATGCGTTATGTACACACAGACAGGCAATACTCAGCGCCCAAAAATGTAAGCCAGAAATGGCCACTACATTCAGACTTCTGTTGAGGGAAACAAAACCTCTTCCAGAAGAAGGAATGATGTTTTTGAGAACAGTTTCTGTTTCACACTGTTTTGTTCTGGTTTTCCCATTTGCAAACATAGACTTAGCTCTTGCCTGACTGTACTATGGAAGGGAGAGTGGAAAATTCTGTAACAATTCTATTTTATTGCTCATGTGGCTTCTACCATATGAAAATAAAGCCAAGGCTGCTATTTATTTTGGGGACAGTTGAGAGGGTTGCAGTTTGTAAGGTGGCCTTAGAAGAGCAATATGTCTACTCCTTTCTCAGGAAATTCAACATAAGGTTCACCCACAGGCTGGGAGAAGAAAAGGAAAAGCTTGAATTCATCTTGAAAGCTCACCATTAATTTACCACCTACTTGAGTATTCTAATACACTCTGCTAACTGATTCAATCTTTCTTAACTACATGGAACTCCTTGTAGACATCTGCACCATTTCTTTTTTCTTCATGGTCATCCAGTTATCTAACAGCTTTGTCCTTTTCTGAGGTCTTCTCTCCAAAATTCCCTCTGCTATAGAAGTGACCTCAATTTCGTAGGGAAATTTCAGAGAAGTCAGAACAAAACAAAACAACACACAAGATCCACTTTCTTTTTGGCTTGCTTCTTACCCTTCTTTCCATTGGAGAAACTATGTGACCCTGGCCCTACCTAGGTAGCTAGAACTGTAGTTAATTTTCCATTAAACCTATGTTTAACAGATTCTTTATAATAGCTATATTGATCCTGCCTGACACTGTATTTTAGTATTGCCAATCCCAATTGCAAATGCTGTCCCTGTATTTAAATTAGAAAATATATGGATTAAGATAGATGTCGTATCTGTGTGTAACAAAGGACTTGCCCAGTGTTTTCTTGGAAATAGACAAAAAAAAAAAAAAACTCTTCATATTTCAGCAGAATAAAAAAAAAAATCAAGAAGGGCATTAGTCCAATGCTTTTTATTGTGCATTTCAAAGTTTGGACCCAGTGGGTGGGGCAAAAATAAATCAGGGCCTCCTGTGGTGCAAATGTAGTTGGGATTCAAGCATCTAGAATCTGACCCTATCTCCTGCTCCCTGGGATTGTCAGCTGCTTCAGGGGTCGTCTGATATATACCTCCTTTCTCACTTCTGAGAATTTTTAGCTTGGAGTGTGTTTGAAAACACTTCAGAAAAAGGGTGGAAAACACAGAGTGCCTTCTTTGAAATACACTCCTTTGTTAAATTCCTTTCCCAAGGGTAAAGAGACTCTCAAACACCTGAGGGCAACAAATGACTCTATTGAACGCTCTCACAAATGACCTAATAAACTCCCAAAGGGTTACAACAGCTTATTTGTCATCATTTCTTGACAGATATTTATAGCAGCAATGTAAATTGAAGCAAAACAATAAATACCCAAGTTATTTTCTTTTTTTTCCCCTGAACATTCTTTAAAGAACAAATGGTGCTTTACACTTAAAAAACGTCGACAATCAATTCCACCACTGAATTTAAACTATTCTCGCACATTTGATTTTAAACAAAGTTTAAACCTACACTAAATACATTTTGTCACCATTTCACTCCCTCTCCCTGAAAATATTTGCGAACAATGACTTCATAAAATTCAGGTTTGGTTAACTTTTAAAATACCAAACCATAGCCTGATGCACCATGTTCTAAATGCTCCTGCTAAACAGATTTCCACATTTACTGTGGTGAAAAGCTTTGGTGATCAACACAGTAGTAAAGATCCTGCTCTCAGTAACGTTAATTTGAAGATACAGTAACTCCATCACATTTAAAACCTGTCCTGGGTGATGTTCTGATCTGTGATACTATTGATTGCCTCATGCGTGCAATGAAAAGAGGTTGTAAAACTGTCCTGATGGAGGAGCTGAATGTGAGGCAGTCTGATGTAGTTCTCAGGAGTTAACTGGATCACTACGTAGCTTTGCTCTATCACACCTTCATCCCTGTGTGTTACGTAAGCATCAGGGGAATAGTCCCCAAACAAAACTTTGGGGATACTCTGAAGTGTTTTTATAGCAACTCGAGCAGTAACACAGTCCCATGGATTTGGGACTCTGTGTAGTTTTATTCACCGAGTAAAATAAAAGTCTAAAAAGATGAGACATTTACAGTTCATTAAATATTGTAAATTAAGTGATGACCCTTATTTTTTGGTCTTATCTGCAGAGATAATTAAAATTTCAAGTTTAAAGCTATTATTATGCTTCCTGTATTTTAGTCTGAAATGGTGAAATAGCTCAAAGAAAGACTAGCCAGCTCGAAGTATGAGTATATTGAGTTGGCTCCAGTTTATATCAAGACACAGTTTGGACACACAATGCCCAAGTGGAATCAGAAGCCGATCAATGTTGTACTGAAGGTAGATAAGACCAGCTTTCTCAGACCTTCTTTAGAAGAGCCACTCTCAATCTTTTCATGCTGGAGGAAGCTGGACAAAAATAATGCAAGTTGCCTGAACACATTTCAGAAAATTAGAACTAAGCTCAAGAACAGAATTTCAAAAGATCCCAAAATTATATTCCTAAATGATAATCATTTTCAGTTATTTGCTGCCTTTTCTTTTGTAGATGTTCTCATTCTATCTTTAAATCATATCATAACATTAAATTCCCATTAAATTCTTTTTACATTATTGACTTCAGGAATCTGTACAGGAAGGCACTGTAGTCTTTTACCAGTAGGGACAAATCAACATGACCCTAAACAAAATGGAAAGTCTCAGAATCAGTTGTATCAAATATAGATGTAGCATCAAGTATATTTGGTATTATACTATGTGTATCAAGAAGAAGCTCCATTTATATATATGGTGTCACTGACTTGAATTGAGCTGGTCAAATATTCGTCAACCAAACCTAGCATAAATGGCTTTGCCACTGTTTATGAGCACTGATGCTGAGGTATTTTCATATCTGTAGACACAACTGAATAAAACAACTGAGGGTTCAGGTGGGGTTCTTCTGGTACCTCTTTTCCAGCAATTTATCCAATTCAATTAAGTCAACGGAGCTGGGCCAACTGACATGATCATGATCCTGAACTGGCCTTACGACATCTAGCCATGTGTTATCCTACTATATTCTCTGAACTCTCCCTAGAATATTTATTTGGACTACATCATTTGTAACACAGCACAGTATGTAAAATAGGTCTTTCCATCTCTTGCAATATCTGTTGCAACATACTTTGACTTATCAGCTTCATTGTCATCATCACCTCCCTTATATCTTTCTTCTGATGTCTCTGATAAAAACAGCTAGCTCCTGACTGCAGGAGTCAACGTCTTGGTTGCTTGGTTTACTGGTCCATGTGCATATATAACTATATATACATAGATAGTTAAATTTTTGTAGTTATGGCATGAATTCCTTCTGAGATAAGATGGAGGAGACAGAATTCATGAGGCAATACTGAAAGGTAGTTGGAGACTGCTGTGAGGGTGGTAGCAGTAAAAATAAAATGAAAAAGAAATGGAAGGCATTGAGGGCTTTTCAAAATATACAGGCATATGCCCAGAACAAGATTTGTAGAGATTTTAGGCACCTAAATTCCAAATGCCATTTGCCAAATTTCCACTAAGCATATCCTAGGTCATATCCTGGACATGGCATTCATCTCAGCCAGCTTCTGCTATCTAAAAGTTAGGCACTTAATCTGCTCTAGTTCCCAAGACTCCATCCATGGGAATAGTGCTGCCTATCGAGGATGTTCTTTCCGGTCTTAAGTATTGCTAGGATGGGCTCATGCTGTGATTTCTTTCTATAAACAATAGATTCTCCTAAAATAATCCTCTAGGTTCATGCCTAAGGTTTAGATGCCTAAAGAAAGTAGTTCCTCCTTTCTGTAGCCGTTGTATTTCTGTATATAGTCAGTACATTCCAGATATATGCCTTTAGGCAGCTGGAGACAAAGGAGCTAAGGAAGAGAATATATATTCATAGGAAAATGTCAAAAAAAAGTCTTGATGTTGCTATTATATTGCTGAATCCAGAATGGCTGACAGAGATAGGAGTATTGGAGCATTCTACTCTTTAGTGAGATCAGATGATACAAAAATGGACTTGATTTTAGGCACCCCAAATTCCCTGCTTATTTGTTTTATGCAGTAAGAACTCCTTTGTTTTTTAATAAGAACTCCTGAGTTCTTAGGTATTTTCACAGCAGAAAAGACTAGTAAGAAGAGTAAAATAAAATATTACCAATAGGTAGCTACTATTAAATAATAAATAACAGTTTTGTACAGACTTGTTTAGAGCTGGATTAGACTGGTACTCCCTATGCTGATAGCTGTAATGATAAATTTTATTGAAATGTTGCTAATACACACAGTCTAACATATGCCCTATGCAGATTTTCTCTCTTGAAGTATATAATAAATAAAATACCAGGCAGATAGTCAGATCTTGGGATAAGGAAAGAAAAAAAAAAAAAAAAAGCTGTAAAATATCCGTAATATAGTTATAAAATCAAGTGCCTGTCCAAGTCTCAATTTATGTATTTAAATGATCTTTGCCTTAAACAATGTCTGTAACCAGACAGACATATGGTAAATAGGTCTCAACCTATTATGCACTATTCAGACCAAGAGAGCTGGTGCAGGAGAGGGAGGTTCGGCATTAAAAATGATCTGGTGTTATGTACACTCAAGTAACCCCTTCATGGGGAAGAAGGGGAGGAAAAAAAAAATGTGAAAAGGAGGAAAAAAAAATCTTAAAAAGCAAAGCTGAACACTTTGCTGCTGTGCAGCGAAAGTGAGAAACGGTCCCCCCTGCCGGGGAAGTTGATGAATAATCCGCAGATCTCAAGCTGAGCCTTGGGCTCGGAGCGGCTGGTATCCCATACTAACACTAATCAACCAGTATGAAACATCCATTTTAAACGCAAATGAGGGGGGCCTTTTCAAAGGAGACCCAACGAGGGGAGGGAGGGGGAGTTCAAAGCTCAAAATGGTTATTTCTTTCTTTCTTTCTCTCTCTTTTTTTTTTTTTTTTCTTAAAGAAGACAGAAATATGG
>JAVCKT010031222.1:0-12398 GCA_032273925.1 Rhynchotus rufescens | reverse complement strand
AAATGAGACTGTAGATTCTTACATATTCTCCCAAGAGAAAAAGATGCATTCTGCATAGCACACTCTAGCACTACACTACATAGTACATTAACATTATACAATCAAAAGAGCAGAAAAACAAAGTTAGAGGCTTTTTGTAGCATTTTGATCCATTATTTCATATTTTTTTAGTAGTTCATTCAAGAACCAGCTTCTTTATATATTTTCCTCATGACTCCCCAAAATAAATTAGAGTTCTGGCTGATTTATTCACAGAAATAATACTTACAGATTTAAGTCAGTCACGTTGTCAGCTACACACACACACACACACTATACTTTAAAGCTCAAAAGAAGCATTTTAAACTGTTTCAGGTTTATTTTAAAAAGGCACAGGGGATTTCATTAAGGTAAAAGTTAGAAATCAATCAATGTGAGCAATCGAGATTGCTCACATTCAGCCTTCAAGGGAGCTATCAGCATCCAAATTAAACGGGTATGCATTAAGATTTCTCCCCTCCAAATACCCCAATTGATTCTTAATCAGCAACTAATCAAACACTCACCGCTATCTTTGAGGTTGCTGGTTTATTAATAGAAGCCTCAATGAGCCTTGGAGAACAGGATGCAGCTTCCTGCTTTACACTGCTGCTATTGATTCTAGCAGATGCTCCACTTGTAGTGGACAATTTGGATAAACAAGTAGTACCAGGCTGTTGTTGTGCATTGTTTTGCTTTGCAGATGGATGACTTAGGTCATCTTCCCAGGAACCAATGGTAGCAGCAAGGTTGGCTAAACGGCCTCTTCTCCCAATAGGGGTGTCACTTGCTGGGGCAATACAGGGCTGCTTAGGTGGAGAAACAGACACCTCTTTTGACTTAAGAGGAGACAGATGTGCACATTCAGAAGGATCTGGGAAAAAAGAAAACATTCATTTTTCTAACAAATATATATATTTGTATATTAATATATTAGGTTTATCAGCTATTAGACATTATTCCTATATCAAGGGAGTCAGGATATTAACTTTGAAAGCACTGAGACTATTCAGATTGAAATAAAGGTCAATACACTTTTAATCAAACAGTTCATTAGTTTTATATAAGGAACAAGACCTCATACAAGTAGTTGGAAAAAAAGTTATACAAAACTAAGCTATAGTTAATAGTTTTATTATCTTAGGTATCCATTTCTCCTTCTTCCCCAGTGCTGGCTCTAAGAATTCTTTAGGAAGGCATATTAAGCAATAATGCACATAATGTTATCATCTGCTAGCACATTTCATCATAAACACTAACAACAAAAATTAATGCTGTTTAGCAAGAAAAACATACCCTCGTTATCCCAACAACGTCGCTGTTCTGCCAGTTTCTGCATACGTGTTTTGACCGAAAGGGCCGCGGGAGTTTCTGTCTTGGCATTTGTTTTACCTTTCTCAGGGGACTGAACTGATGGAGCCCTGCTGGAAGCAGGGACGTGCAACTCTGAAGTCATCTCAGGAGAATGGTTGTTCGTGGAACTTGAAGAAATTGGCTGTCTATTCTCTAAACTTGACACTTGAGCCTCCGTACCGTCAGAGCACAGTCTCTTTGATGGGGATGGCTTTGTACTAGATTTTACTGTACAAGTCAAAGTATAAATCAAATTAGCATCATCTAAAATATTTTCATAGAAACAGTGCAAAAGTGCCACACAGATGAAGTTACCATGTAAGTACACCCTGATAAGTCTTTCAAAAAACACCCTATCCAAATTTTACCAAACATGGGACACTCTGGCATCATATCGTTACTTTTAAATAGATTACTAATTATTTAGAGTACTTGCTCTCAGAGTAAGCTAAATACTATTCATATTCAGACCTAGCGGGTAAATAACTTCACCCTTCAGTGTTTAGTTTAGGATAAACACTACAAGTTACCATCCAACTCCACACACAAAATAAAACAGAAAGATGGAGTTCATATCAAAAGACAACTATTGATGGTTGATAATTACACTTGTTATAAGATACCTTCTTCACCAGGCAGAGGTGTTTGGTTACTTGTTTCTACCAGAGGCTCCCTGACCCTCTTGGCCTGCATTGTGGGTCTCACTCCTGCCTTAGGTCGCTCAGCCATTTTCTTCTGCAGGTTCTCTCGCCTGGCACGAATCCGTTCAAGTAGTTTCTAAAGAGTTAATAAATCACGTTATTATATACTTCAGCATGCTTGGTAGCCAATACAGTTCAAACTGGCATTTTTTTTTTTTACTGGAATAAGCATATAGTAAGGAGTATTATACCAGAAATGCATTAAGACTACTTGTCAAAATAAACACACCTACCAGATGTTGCTCACTGATCTGCTATAGCGCATGCTACACTACAGAAACATTCAAAGATTTTTGTGATTGGTTATGCCCTCTTTCAGATGAAAGCAAAAGAAACAAGGCATGTTTCTACACACATATATATTCTACTTTTTTCTCCGCTCACTGCAGTAACTCCTGACCCCTGTGATGCTCCCACTTCCCCACTGCAACCTGTCCTGCTTGTCTCATTTTCAGGAAGTACCACTGAGCTAAAGGGCAGGTTACCTTCAGCAAGACAGGTACTCTCCTGCTCTCTAAACAGTCAGAACATGCCTGCAGGGCACCTAAAGTTTTTAGCCCTGTTGGACAGACAACAGGCTGTAACATTTCATTCACGGAGGCATTGACTTGAGTCTTTTCTCGTGTAGCTACAAAGATACTCAAAGACTGTAGAAACACGGTTAGATGAAACCTACTCCTTTATTAAATACAGATGAAGCTGTCCAGCAGGTCTCAGAGCTCCAGTCATTAAATCAACTAGTATCTCCATTTGGCTTGGCTTTGAGAATAAATCAGGCTAAAGAGAAACAACTAATGACAAAATGAAAAAAAAAAAGGATGTTTCTGTAGAGCCTGAAATAACCAGAAATGCTTATCAAAATAATGAGAAATTCCTACTGAGTTACCACACGACAGTCCTAAAGAACTGTCAAGTCTGGCTAGATGCTTTTTTGGCATCTTGCTGACACATATGCTCAGGTAATCTGATATAATACTAACCTTTTAACAAAAGAAATAATATTCAAATTCAAGAAATACTATTCAATAAAATTCAAGATTCCCAGTCATAATAGGACCCTTCCCCACCCTTCTCCCCCCCCAAAAAACCCCTCAAAGATATGGCTATTAAAATAAAAGAATTTTGGAACTTTAACATAAAGAAGAAAGTATGAAGTCATAACTACTCATTGTTATATACAGGCTATTTACAATATATCTGCATATAGAGAAACATATAGAGATATCTTAGTTTAGCTATCTTGAAAACATGTTCTTTCTTTCCCTACACATTCAAAATCCAAATAGCATAGTCAAATTCCATATGAACTAACTGCTAAATGTGTGTTCTACACTAGTAACAAGTAATTCTTTACAGCACTCAAGTATGAAATGATTTGTTTCTAAAACAGTATTCATAAAGCAATATCACTCAATTTGATCGCATCTAAAAAATATTAAATTACACCTTTGTTTAGATTGTAAGGAATTTGAGAAGAGAAATGGTGATTGACCTAACAAGCTCTAAAGGAAAGCACATAAACTGCACTCATTTGTTGGTACATAAATTAGCAAGAGAACTGTGCCAGCCATTATCTGTCCTGGTGCCCAGCAATTAAATACACATTTCACATTTTTAACTGTCTGAGGCTGAAGTCTTAAACAATCTTTCATTGTATGTCAACACTGAACAAACGGAAAGTCAAATTCAGTTTTCTGTAAAAGCAAAATGCCGCTTTTCTAATTCCTACACCAAAATGGGGCAGGGAAAACATACAAAATACTCAAGAGTGCCTTCACTTGGACTTACATACAAGTTTTGTTCCCAAGTCTGTTTCCTTGATGTCACCCACCCAAAAACAGACTTGCAGGTACCATACACACAAATTAGACCAAGGCTATGTAAATGAAAGTTGAGTGTATTCTCCAAAACACTATTCTAGCAGATCTATTCAAACACACAGGCACACTCAGTAAAATCAAGTTTCAGTTGTAACAAATAGGATGTCATTTCACAGGAATGCATGCCTCTATTGTGGAAGCCCCAGCGCTATTGGCTTTGGGAATCTCAAATTTTCCATGCAACGGCTGTAATTCAAACTCCGCGACTGCACACGATGAGTAAGCCTCACATCACCAAACTCAGGATGTACTTTTCAAGATCATTAACAAGGCATTTACAAGCAGTATGTTGAGCGTTCTGAGGGTAGCCAAAGTTTCAAAGCAGAACTTACATATTTCATTATATATAGGGATTTGAAATACCACAGATAGACATAGAGTCACAGATAGATGACCAAGCTTTGTGTGTCAAGAGCACTTTTCTAAGTTACAGAAAGTCTTTCCACTTTTAACATTGACAGACAAGCTCACTTTTTGAAAGTCTCTGCTAAGGTACACACATAGGCCCTATTTAGCAGTGTTAAAGAAGGGGCATGAACACAAAGCTGCATGTTCAGTCATTGTGATTAAAGAAAAAAGTACCCATTGCATGATCTCAAGGTGTTCTAATATTAATAATTTTGCTGGCATTCAACAAGTTATTAATTTTTGTTATTAAAGATGAATCAAAAGAAATATAATTTTAAATCTGCACATTTTTCTAACGAATTATACAGCAAAACTTATTTGAACTTAAAGCAAGCTAGTCTGTCCTAGGATAAAATTTACTACTGTAAAGTCAGGAAACACTAAGCCATCAGTATGCATTGTCCAACTGAGGATTGAACTACGCTTCTTTATAAGATCATCAATTCAAACCCCTCACCACTTCAGTAATAGAGTTCATTCATTTGTAGACATATACTATCTGAAAAAAATTAAGTTAGAAAAGGGTTCTACAAAAAAAAAAAAAAAAAAAGGCATATTTTATAGTGGGTAAGAGCAGAATTTCTTTTCAGGGAAGTTTTTTGATGGAAGGAAGTTACTAGATATGCATTCAAACATGCTAACAAGGTCAGATTTTTTTACCCAACAGTGGAATGAAGTCCTCCACATTCTCGATAAGGCAACATTTTAGGCACCCTGCAGCCCTAGCAAACATTTGAGAAGTTTACTCAAGGAGCGCCCTCAGAGTTGGTCATAGCTTTTCAAAACCAGTTATCTGGAAGAAGGGCGTGTTCAGGCTGGAATACTTCCCAGCATGCAAAACAACTTTAAATTTGATTCAGAAGCATGGACTTGAAGTTTACTTAAGACTAGCCTCATCATGTCACTCACTACCAAGTAAGGAAGGCGGTTTTAGTTGTTTATACCCAGCAAGGTTTACATGGGAGTATTGGAAGTCTGCCTTGGCATAAAAATTTTAGTCCATATGTTTAGGTCAGTACTACATATAGTCTTTTAAAATCAGATCTACAGAAGCCTCTTTTACAAGCAATCAGTTTAAGGAAAATAGCTCGCATTTCAAACAGATAGACAAGTAAAGCAGCAAATGTGTTTCTTATGTGTACTTTAAGATTTTTAGTTTAGCTTTTTGTTCAGACAGGCTGTGGACTTGAAATGATTCTTGTTTTAACTTTACTTAAGTATTCTTAAAGCAGTCACATGCCAGCTCCATGGCTTTACACCTGTCACCTCTTTAAGAAAGCTACAACCTTCCTACAAATTCAATGTCAATTCCATTCACTCCATTCCACCTTGCTTTTGCAAACCTCAAGCACACAAACACAAGTCTGGTTTTAACAATTACCCTTTCTTGCTTTTTAAAAAGAGGAACTGAGCTCACCAAAAAAAGTGACTGGTAACAGGAGGCTGTCACATCAAATACGATGCATTTTTCAAACGACAGGCTCACAGACACAGGCAAACCTCAGTCCAGCCCTCAGATATGCCAGGCTGGGGATGCACAATGCCACTCCCAGCAGCTTTCCACCCCCCTCCCGCTTCAGCGGGAAAACTTATCTGTCAGGCGCACACACAAAAGGCAGATGCTAAAGCACTAGCAAAACCCAGCTGGGCCTCGCTGCCCTTTCAAAGGGGCCTCTCTCCCTTTCAAAGGGGCCTCTCTCCCTTTCAAAGGGGCCTTCTCCTGAATGACCCCTCTGTTTGCTCACGGACAAAGCCACAAACCTGACAAACACCCACCCAGCTGCAACACCGGAGGAACGAGCAAATAAGAACAAGATGAAGGGGCAGATAAAGGTGCGGGGGGAGGCCTGTCTGCTCCTCGGCAGACTCCGGTGGCCGTTGCCGCCTCCCTCCCTCCCGCCACCTCCAGGGCGGCAGCGCCCCCAGCCCCAGCCGCGCCCCGCGCGCAGCCCGCGGCTCCGGGGGCCGCCCGCACCTCAGTGAAGGGATCCATGGCCGCTGCCGCCTCCGCGCGCTGCCTCCCGCCGCGCCGCCGGGTAACGAAACGCGCCCCAACCGCTCCTCAGATTTGAATTTCACCGCCCGCCCTGCTGCGCGTGCGCGGGGCGGCGCCGCGGGGCCGGGGCGGGGCGCGGGGCGGCGACGGACAGGCCTCCCGCCAATCACGCGGCGGCGCGCCCTTCCGCCCCGCCCCTTTGTGCGGGCAGGGGCGGGGCGGGAGGAGAGCGGGGCTCCGCCCCGGGGCCTCCCGCCCGCCATGTCCGCGGCGGGGGGTGCGCGGGGATTTGCGCGCGGCCGCGAGCAACGGCCGGGAGCGGCGGCTGCCGCGGGAGCCCCGCGTTCCCCTGCGAAATGGGCTTTTTTGTTAAAGTCCGTGTGATCCCCGTGAGGCTGGCGGAGCGTTGCCGTTACCGCGAGCTGCCCTTGTGCCGCACTGCGCCCTCACCGCCCGGCGCTGCAGCCCCCAGGCGGTGCCGCCAGCCCCAAGGGAACTCCCAAAGCACCGATTTTTTTCCTGGAACTCGACCCTTCCTTCCCCTTGTTGGCCTCAGCTTCCTTCTTCTCATTCCCTTCTTCCTACTGGGGCACACTGAGCTGAATCAACCGTTTCCCCTGCCTCCACCTACCCGTCCCTCTTCCCCATTTTCTAGTTTTTACTGATTTTTGGCTTTGTTGGTACAGGCAGAGGACACTGACGCGCTGGGCACTCAGACCCAGCGCCGTGGCCCTGCATGCGCTATTGCAGATTCCTGCCCTGGAATCCATGAATCCTTCGTGCCCGCCGCACCACTTGTGTCCCCGCTGTTCCCAACGGAAAGCTGCTCCAGGGGCCCAAAGCCGCCAGTTTTCCCGCCTGTTCATACATGGTTGCGTATTTTACACATTTTCGCTCACGAACAAGCTCCCCCCTGTTGTGCTTCTTGCCTCCTGCACTATTTTTAGGTAGGGAATCATTTCTCCTTCCAACTTCGGCTTTGCAAACGGCGCTCTTTTAATCATCTCTCATTAGAAAATCCCTCCAATGCCTTATTTGCTGAGCGTGACTTAAACGTGCAGCAGAATCTAAAAATACACTTTCAAGCCACCCTTTTCTGAACAAGTCCTCAGGATCGGACAGACCTTGTGCTGTTCATGGACAAACGTGAGCTGGAGCTGCCATCACGGTCACAAGCAGGGCCAGGCTTTAGCTCTGTACCTGAGAGACTATCTAAGTCTCTCATTGGGAAATAGTAGAAATTTTCCCTTAATGGAGCCGTAGAGAATTGAGGCAGGCAAACACCAGCAGAGAAAATAACAAGTGTTGGACTTCAAAGTCAACAAGAGAAAGAAGGAAAGAGTGAAGGAAAGAGGGAAGGAAAGAGAAAGAAAGAAAGAAAGAAAGAAAGAAAGAAAGAAAGAAAGAAAGAGAGAGAGAGAGAGAGAGAGAGAGAAGAAAACAGAGCCAGCTCCTGGAAATATGCCTAATTTTCTCCAAGCATGCAGTCTACCCGTCTACCCACTTGGCAAGTTCATTGGGAAACCCAGCTTGCATCTTCATGACTCAGCCCTTCCCTGCGAATGCCTTGAATATGCAATGGTTTTCTCAATCTGTAACCATGAGACAACCAGACTTGTTTGGAGTTGGAACTCCTTTCCTATCCAAAAATTTCAAAACACAAGGAGCTTTGTTGTGACCTGGGAAGGCTATCTTCATTTACCAAAATTCTCTGTGAAATGAGATCACTTCCCCAACTATTCCTGTTGCTCGAAAATTCATTCTGGCACTTACTAATAAATGTTTAACTTTCAAGTTTTATATGCTTTGGAAAATCCCACTCTGCAGTCTTACAGGTTTACTGAAATATTCTTCTTGTTCTTAGAACAAATGTTACTGAAATATTCTTGTTCTTCTTAGAACAAACGTTAATTCAAAACAAACCAAAAAATGCTTAACTAAGCATTTGAAATTCTTACATGTACTTCAAACACTAATACCTGTGCCATGTAGCTCTATCTGGCTACAGCTTGTCATCACCAATTTTTAAAGGATAAGAAGTATACTTTGTTGTTGTTGTTTAATTGATTTCAGTGATATTTAGTGACAGAAGTGGAATTTCTCCCTCAGAATTTAGTTTTAGGATCAGACTTGTAGAATGCTTGGTTCTCATACACTTTTTTTTTTTTCCTTTTTCTCTATCGTGTTCTTTTTAACCTGATTTATTCCAGTCCTGCATCTTTACCTAGTCCTTCCCTTTAGCCAGGCAAATGGATCTTATATTGAAAGCATCTCCATCTGTTTACTCTCATGCTGCCCACAGCATTTCTCTATCTTATCTGCTCCTTCTCCAAAGGACTCAAAGTCCTACTGATTCTGCTCTTCTCCATAACAAGCACATATCTGAATTCTTGTCTTTCTGTCAAGTATCTTTCTGGACTAACCAGTATACTAGAGCCTCTCATTTCTAACTTAAATCAAAAATCAGATATCTCAGATTTGTCCCATGTCTTCTCACATCCGTTTTTAGGTGTTTTTTTTTTTTTCTTCTTCTTTCTTTCTTTAATTTTTTTTTAATTCAGCTTAATCCATTTGTCAACAATACTTCTGTGGTCACCCATTGCTCCAATGATAGGTTTCTAGCTCCGCTTTATGAATCTCCCTTTCAAACTTCCCAATACAGCATTATCTGTCTCACTGCCCAACAAGCAGCACAGCGTTCCATGCAAGACTCCCAGTTTTCTTCCTCCCTTCCCAGCAGCCATTAAGTCTGCCATTCCTCCATAATCAGTCCTGCCCTTTTCAGACAGTTGTAATGGGGGAAGGCTTGCAGACCATATGAATGCTCTTTAAAAATGGGTTCCTAAAATTTTCTCCTTTGCCAACACCTGTAAGCTATTCCCTACATCAACAAAGAGATTCAAGGCATATTCATCTGAGTGCCACTGATAACATATTCACTTACTTGAAATATTTGTTTCAAGGAGAAAAGTGCCCGTCTCAGCTCCCGTCCATTGGAATTGTAGAGTTTTTCTAAAAAAAAAAAAAAAGAGAGAGAGAGAGATAACAGAAAGGTCAGCAATAGCAAAAGTGACAACATTGTTTAAAAGGGGCACAGATTTCAGGAGGGTTAGTGGGAAGATTCATAGTGCCAATTTTCCATTTGGTACACTGCTTTCAAAGTAAGCAAGTTTCTTGTTCAATGAGCAATGCTTGCTCATTGAAAAACACTAGTAAGACCAGGGTTTATCTGTGCATAATTACAGATGACATCTTCCAGGTAAGTTTATTATACTTTCAAAAAAAGATTAATGAGAAGCAACACTCTAAGGATATTTCAGAAACAGTCAAAAATACTCTTCTTTCTGCACAAAGCTAAAATTATGGTTTATTAAGTTACATATCACTATCAAATGACTCAGCTGAGCGCAGTCTCTGCTTTTGTTATCACAAAATATATGTTGTTAAATATATTTAATATTATAGATATAACTATATTTTATATATTAAATATATTATAGAAATATTATGCATTATACATTACATATAAATAGTATATAACACATATAAATATTGTATTTAATATATATAGAAATATTTTGTCATTACATTTTGAATCCCATTCTTGCTTGTCTCCCCTCTCAAGATTCTTTTCCAGTGCTCTCATCTTTCTATTTTTAATCCCTTTCTACAACTGCAATGAACATTAATACCAAAAATAGCTGGACAGTCTGTTCTAAGTATAATTCAAAACAGTGTTTTATCCTCATGAACACTTATCTTAGTCTTTTTTTCTAATATAAGCTGAAGCATTCTCTTCACCATGCATTATGGAAATATATTACGTTGTCCTGTTATATGTGCTCACAGAAAAACAAATCGAAGCAGATAACAGTAACCTTTCTGTATCTTGCCACAGTGTTTGGCCTTTGGAAGATGTTCATTACATATGTTTTATGTTAATTATTGTGCATTAGGAAATGTTTTGTGTCTCTGGGTGTAGGTAGAGCACAATGTAACCTAAAGTACTACACTGACATAAATATCTGAGACTATATTCAACAGTGGCTGTACACACTCTCAATTTTCTCTGTGTTGAATTTTACTGCTTTAAAGTAATAGGAAGGCAATTACCAAGACAAATCAAATTTTTGCATTTGGCTGCCCCGACACACATTGCCTCACCCCACACCACCAAAGCACCTCATCGGCAACGGGCAGCAGCAGTGGCCACAGTAGCTGCACAGATCAAACTTCGCCTGCCTATGGAGCAAGAACGTAAGAAAACAAAATGCCAACCTCTATGTTTTCCTTTTTACTTTCCCTTGCCTATTTATATTCTAATCACTAATTACATTACAAAATGACATTAAGTTTTATTACCCCTATTCTCAGTAAATTACAAAAAGGCACATCATATGCAGATTTGATGCATTTATAACTCAGTAATCATTTTTCACTTCAAACAAAGAAGGCAGGTTTTAATTTAAGACAAATGTTTTTTATCCTACCACTTGCCTTCAAAAGAGAAGAAAAAAAATAGTGAAGTAAAGATTCAGCAAAACTTGCACATTTTTGTAAAACTCCTAAATAATTTTGTTCATCCCTAACTGCCTTTGGTTTCAAAAGCAGAATGTGTAGAATTGGCAAAACTATTATTGTTATAAGTTGTCTCCTTTCCTGCACTGTTTACAGAATCCTGACAAAACACTGGAGGGAAGGATTTCATTTCAAGCCATAAACTTAGAGGCATGCTTTAATTACTCTAGCTTAAGAACACACTGGCATGTGAAACTACATTTCTTGGCAGGATAAAGAGTAATTTTGTCAGGAAAGCTTAAACAATAATAGCGGTCTTTAAGGACGTAGTTGGTCAACATTACATGCCATATTACACAAAATATTCCTCTTAGAAAGATATCTCCATCTGGCATTTGTTATTACTCTATTCATAATTCACCAGCATCCTTATGAGCAGAGTCTCTCCAAACAAGGCAGTACATTATCAGCTTAATTAAGAGCGGCACCATTTCTTAAAGTCCTGGCAACTTTGTGCATAAATATCAACATTTTAACAAATGCCATCTGTCAGCCTTCTTTGCGAGGAACATTATCAGCCCCCAGCCTGGGGGGCGGAAGCGTTAGCTGTTAAAATACTGTAGCAACGGTTGCTGTCATTTGAACATGCGGCTTTTTAGTGTATCTCAAAAGAACAAAGTTGATTTTTCCCCCCTTGTTCTTACAGTAATAACATCATTCTTGACCAATAGCACAAGTAGTGCTATGACATTCAGATGTAGTAAAAAAGAGAAGTTCCTATCGTAACTGCAGTCCCCAATAAAATAAATAAATAAAAGGATCCATTGCTGTAGCAGTAGCAGCGACCAGACAGAAGCAGGTATTGCAAACATTTGAATTGGCTTGACACCACTTTTCATGGAACAATCATTAAGATACATCATCCCATTCCAACTGCTTCTTGCCGAGGCACTGCAATCTATATGAAGGCAAGTTCATAGCTCCCTCCTCACCTTAGGTTAATCTTGTTGAATCAACTCAGGAATACAAGCTTCTAACTATTTCTAATTATATTTTTGTGTGCAGGCTGTCTTCTTAAGTCTTGGCACCTTTATCTTATAGTGTGGCAACCATGAAAAACGCTCATAGACCGCTATCCAAGTTGAGAGGGAAACGGTGCCACTCCAGAGTTAGGCTACATTAAAAAATGTTTTAGTTTAGTTGACTTCAAACCAGGGTGAAATTCTCCACAGATGGGAAAGGCTGCATAAGTCAAACCACTCCACAGATCATTTCATGCAAGTTCCTATTTTACTGAATTTCTGTGGGGTGTTCTGCAAAAAGCTGAACATATATCTACTAGATCTGAGCTGAGGGACACTTGGGAAGCAGCACTGGGGCCCTACAGCACTCCCATGTGCCAACAGCGACGCAAACACTGCGGGAGTCACGGAGCTTGCTCCCAAAGGCCCGGAAGGGAACTCTGACTGTGAGAACACATCTAACAAAACAGAAACCATGACACTTAGGAAGCTGTCCCTCTCT
>JAVCKT010031213.1:0-11968 GCA_032273925.1 Rhynchotus rufescens | reverse complement strand
CACCTTAGCCATCCTCGTCACATCCCTGCATACCCTGGGAACATTCCTAAATTCATCCCAAAGGGCCTGCTGTCTTTTCCACATTCTCTATACTTTCTTCCTCTGTTGAAGTTTTGGCAGGAGCTCCTTGCTCATCCTCCTGCCCTCTCTGCCTGATTTCTTACTCATAGGGATTCACTGATCTTGAGCTTGGGCAAAGTGATGCTCAAATACTAACCAGCTTGAACCCTCCTTCCTTCTAGGGCCCTATCCATGGGATTCCTCCAAGTAGGTCTCTGAAGAAGCCAAAGTTTGCTTTCTTGAAATGCAGGGCTGCGATCCTACTTATCACCCTGCTTCCTCCTTACTCAACTTTTAGACTGTGCTCCTGTTGGAAGCTTTTATTCTGGGGCTTGGGGTGGTGCTGGTGCCATTCAAGGCTTGCAGGACAAATTTCTGATGGTCTGTACTCTCCGGTCCCACAGAGAAGTCATCATCCCATGCAGAATACAAAGACTTAGTCAGTTCAGAATCTGTCTAGAAGAGGCCAAAGATGCCCGTTTCTAATGGTTCAAGGAGATATTATTTCCTGTAAAAGCCCCAGCCCACAGCTATGCTCTTCTACAGAGAAAATATAAACACAGCCACACATGGTCATAATTCTGTTAGTTCTCTTGGCAAAGCTGTGTAATTAACCTCAATCTCACGGGTAAATCCCCCACCAGCAGTAAAGAGCACAAGACCTTCAATAATCCCCCTACAGTTTAGCTGGAGGTTGTACATTTTGCAGTTCTTATACAGGTCATGCTTGAAGAAGTGATAATGATAGATCATACTGACTTGAAACTTAAGTGCTTTTATTTTAAGAAACAATACTTTCAAAGCAGAAAAATAATTTAAAAGAGGTAGTTTTAATCAAAGGACCTACTGCCACTGCCGGAGCCTTATGAATCAGCGAGCAAAAAAAGAGGAGAAACGGGTGCAGGAAGGACAGATTCACCACTAGCTTCACTCACTGAGTTTCACAAAACACAGCAGAACAGTCACTAAATGTAGCTCTCCCTGCTCAGTGAGAGCAGAAGAAGAGTCTGGTGCTGTTTGGGGCAGGACCCAGGAGACTGAATTTCACTCTCATCTCTGTGCATTCACTTTATGAGAGTGCTCCTCAGCTTCCTCTGTGAACAAGGAGAATTTGTCTCTCTCTGTATGGAGGCCATTCCAAGGAGGTTCTGAATTCACCTTCTCTGCAATGTAACCCATAGTGAGGACATGCATCTTGGTAATACAAGACCTACCAAGAGCTTAGGGACACCGACTTTTTTCCCTAAAGTATGCTGAGGCCTCTGGATTTATTAAAGAGATCTATAAAGTTTGCAAAACAACAAAAGGAGATTTAAGAGAGTTATCCTGCATTAACAGAAGCCCTAAAACAAACAGACAACATCCTGATACGTTTATTTAACAAGCTCATCAACACAGAAACAACTATAACAAAACTCGAGCCTCACACCTTCGCCTCCTTCAGACAGTAACCATCCTCAGGAAGAAACCTGCAGCCCTAAAACTCACCTCTCCTCTCCACTTATTCAATTAGCTGCTCACTCCTCAGATTAAACCACACACACAAAAAAAAAAAAAAGATTTTATTCGGATAAGAGCCCAAGGCAAGGATGAAGATACTTGCAATGCGTCCCTGCCACACACTGGTGTGCAGGTGATAAACAAGGCTCTGCTCTTGCCAGTGGGGACAAGTATTTGTGCTGTCTGGGACCAACATTATTAAGCGTTACAGCTCGTTGTCATTGGTACTCCTTATCTCTTTTAAAGAGAAGAAGCCCTTCTCTTTTGGTGAAACCCTGCACGTTGTGGAAAACACAACAACGTGAACACATACTTATTTGGACTTTGACTAAATTAAGACAGCTGTGCTGAAAATGTGCATCTACGTGTGTCACCATCCACGTGTGTATATGTGTCACCATCCATGATCTGCTTTATCCACAGCTCCCAGATGTAACTGAACCACAGTGCCCGTTTTTACAATCAGTGTTCCCCAAGCCCATCCTGTTGGATTACGCTGACTTTCGATGAGTTCCCCTTCCCATTCCCCTCGTATCAATACAGCATCTACTACATGAACTTGAAATTCGGGGCTGAGAAGCCTGTCTCTCGTCTACAGGTCCCCACTTTGCTGCATCTTTTGTCCCAACAGCCTCTCAACACGAACAGGGGCATGAACTAAGAAACTGCATTTATCATCTCCCCCTCTTCTCTATATATCCTAATATATACCATTGCACATGAAAATTCCTGCTCATCCCAGCAGGTCTCCATCCACCTCTCCATTTAAACATCCCTTTAAAATAATTGAAGCAAAATAGACAGGAGGGAGGAGAATGGACAGAACCCTTCCCATTCTCTACCCAGAACTTCACACTGACCTAGAATCTTCATTTGGATAGGAGCTCACATAGGAGAGGACTCCTTTTATTCTTACCCCGAGCTCAGCATCGATGGTATTATCAGTAGTTAGCTGTAAAATGTCTTAATGACCCCGATACTGCACAACTTTTAAGTTTAAGCAGGTGCTTCATTTCCAACGAAGTCAAAGCGTGCATTTTAGTACTTTGTTGAATCAATGCCCATAACCATTACTTGTCACAACAGAAGAGATAAGCCAAGATTAGGCTGACTGATAAAATGTTTAGCTTCCTGTTTAACTGAACAGGATTTGTAGCAGTCAGCCATTACCTGCACAACGAATTAAAAGCCATGAAATGATAGCTTTTTATTAGTAAATATTGTCAGACATAAAAAGTGAACCTTTAAGTTCCAAATTGAATTCTGTTTACTATTTATATTATAGTCATTCCTAGAGCTGGAAGCCAGCCAGGTACTGCTTCCTTTACAGAATGTAAAGTCTCATCCAAGTCATGAGGCAAACACCTGCAGGAATTTCCCAAATCTTTTGCAAACTCTGTGTGTGTCTTTCCGGGCCCCTCCTCATGTTCTCTGCAGTGTCCCTATTCCATCAATTACCATCCTCTTGGATTTAAGTAAGAAAACTGAAAAAACAGTGTCAATTTGACACTTCAGTTCTCTCAAAATATTACAGTGCTGCAATGTTGGGGATGACAACAGGCTCTACAGAGAGGGGAAAAAAAAAAGAAAAAAAGCAGTTCTAATCGAGAGGAGTTTCATTAACTTCTCTTTTCTAAGGCAGAGATCTCAAAAGCTGGATCATGGCAGTTGGACCTATCAGCACCTATCAGGTTCTCGCTCACCTCTAGTCTCGCTCCACACTGCTCCAGCTAACCTTTCAGCCTCTATTCAGACTACTTGGTGCTTTCAAAATACATCCCCTCCTTTATTTCTTTTGTCCCGCTCGCTTTCTACTGATGCAACTTGCAATTTATTAAGGCACAACACAGCATCTCTCTTCCACTAGGCTACAAGAGATTGGAGGGAGAAAAGAGGTCTGGATAGAGCAGAAGTGATGAGGGATGCACAAGGGGAGGATTGGGAAAGTAAGAAAAAGTTAATGCAAGATAAGTCTAGATATATAAGGACGACTTTACTGCAGAGACCGATGCCAGTTTTCTTATCACTAAGGCTGTCTGGCACAGCCATCACAGTGCAAGAGAAGCAATAATGCTGTGCTGCGCCAGGGAAATGGCTCTTATCCTCCGCCTGAAGTCCTGCACTAACCCTGGACATACCACGGATTATGATCCATAATATGAATCCCTGGGGTAGCCTCCTCGCTGCTCCTCCTGGTTCACTCTAGCCTCAGCTCTCAAGTCTTGCTTTGGAGCACAGTAAAGCTGTCAAAACTTCATTCTTGGTCTTTCTAACCAGTCCTCCTCCCCACCACCTCAAACGTCAGCAAAATGAACGCACTTTTCTTCTCACTCCACAAGAAATTGGGCAAATACATTCTGCAGCCGGGGATGGCCGTTCTCTTCAGACCTGCAGCTCTCTGTTCCCAGATTATCCTTTAGCCACTTTGAATAATCGTATCAGAACAGACAAAGTTCAGCAAGATAAGTGGTAGACCCTGGTTATCACATTACACTTCCCCTCAGGAAGAAAGACTTTCATTCAAACATGCCCTTAATGTGTTTCAGTGCATTTGGAAAAAGGGGAGGAAAGCAGGGGCCCGGGCTCCACCACCTCCCACCGATGTTCTCTCTGCCCCACTGCACAGGGCCAGTTGTGCAAACGGGAGAGCAGAAGTCTGCAAGATAAGCAAGAACACACCAAGCGTGTTCCACCATCCAGTAGGAATAAGAGGGCATATCCCTAGGATCAGAAGTGGGAGCCAACATACAGCAAGGTTTAGTGTCCAGAACAAGCCACCTTTTAAGCACAGCCCTGTTCTCTACGTGCAGCATCCTCGTGTCCTGGCTTCCATGTCTCCCTTACTTATCTGGCTCAACTTCATCTCTCTGCCCACCCCGGCTTTACTGGCCTGGAGAGCACCAAGGAGAGGGTGCGGTGGATTTTCTCTCCCAAAGGATGCTGCTCCAGAAGCTGGTGCATGGGAGCGGTGCCTGGCAAGAGCAGGCTGGGTCCAAAAGCCCCAAGACTGGTCCTGTTTGTCTCTCCAGGCACCGCTGCTCCCCTGTCCTCTGGAAACACACCTGTTGGTTAATCATTCCTCAGACACGTTGAGCTTCCTGGGGCTCTTATCAGAGAGTGCAAAGTCCAAGGGCAAGAGCTCGCCAATGAACAGCGCTCCCGGAAAGAGGCGAAGGGGCTACCCAGCAAGTTCTGCAGAGCAGGCAGCCACACCAGCCCTCCTCACTCTGCAGGGCAGGGCCAGCCCGAGCAGGGGGATTCCTGAGCAAAGACATGCGGGAAGCCAAGCCATGATCCAGGGCCCCGGCCAGGAAAGGCAGAGGAAGGGAAGACGCCTGTAGCACCGTTGACAGCCAGGAGCACTTGGATCATGGCCCCTCGCACTCGCCTTGCAAAGTTCCCATTTAGGCCTTGTCTAGTGATAAATCCACGGGGGCGTGTTAAGTACCTGATAACCAGGACAGGAGAAGTACAGTGGGGCTCCACTTCACTACCTTCCTTTAAACAGCAGCTTCTGTTTTTAGTTATCTCTAAGTGACCAGGGACAGAGGATGACACCAGAGCGAGAAACAGAGAAAGCAGAAGACAAAGGAACTTAACGCTAACAGAAGACAAAGTCTTCTTGGGAAAGTCCATGGGAAGAACAACCTTCCCCACAAACCATTCAGGTGGGCTCTACTTCTCTAGACAGTGACCAGCTCTCTGCAGGGCTGACCATACCCACGGAGCCAGGAGTCACCTTCTTCTGTGGTTACTGCACCAGTGATATAATAAACGGCATCAGTCCGGTTCCAGCAGGTCAGTCCTCATAAATCATGGAATCATAATGGTTGGAAAAGATCTTCAAGGTCATCAAGTCAAACCGTAAGCCCTTCGACACCCTGCGTGCTAAACCACGTCCCCAAGTGCCTCATCTAGAGATGCTTCCTGAAAGCTTCCAGAGCCCGTGACTCCTTGTTCCCGCAGCCGCTCCGCTTCGCTCTGGCAGTACCGGGTGAGGTTGTGGAGGGGAACCTGCTTCAGTTACAGCTCCAGACAGGAGGCAGGCCCTAGGCCACAAGAGGCCAAAGGGGAGGCTTCAGGGCCCCAAGGAAGCAGCCAAAACCACAGCTGTCCCCACGTCTTCTCAGCCTGCAGGGTGCATCAGGGAACTGCTGAGGTGACCTGCGTTTCCAGGTGGATGTTTTTGGTGTCACAGAATCTGCCTCACTTCCACACCCTTGAAGGCAGCCCTGTTTCCAGCCAAGAGGCCAAAGTAGCCCCTTCCCTTGCTCCCTGCAGGGTCCAACCCTCATAGAGGGCAAGAGGAACAACGGGGACCTGATGGCGGTGCCAGCTGGGTCTGTGGCCACAAAAGCTTTCGTCCTCCAGGCTGTCCAGCCTGTTAGACATACAGGGCGTGGGACATACAATGAGACAAATGCCTTGTTGAGCTTGGTGAACGCTCATCAACCAGCCCCAGGTCCTACTTCTAGGCTAAAGAGGAACCTCAGTTTAACCTTCCAGACAAGACCTGCACCCATAGATCCAACTCATGGCAGCAAGCTAAATATGTGTTTCTCCCTGCACCACAGGAGGCCACGTTAGTCACAGCTCCCCCATCATCTGCTCAATCACCCCATTTTCATTGCTACCTTCTCAGGCTCAGGTAAATCCTCACGGGACTCCTCCTTTCACAGAGCTCCTGGCACACAAATACTCCGCCGTCCAAACACCTTTGGAAAGGGCACTGAGTGCCTTTGGAATGAGTCATGTCAGGTTACCTCCCCACAGGTTGTATCCACATGGAGTCAGGCTAAGAAAGCGCGGATTCTTCCCACGCTTCAGACACAGCACCAAAAAGCAACCACGTGTTACCCCATAAGGCTCCTGGCCCCAGCCAGCTTTTCAGCTAGCCCGATAGGGTCCGTCCGGGTCAGCCCCTCAGCTGACGGGTCTGCACCATCATCTCACAACAGGCTCCATGGGGTCAGTGCTGGCGCTAACCTAGGAGTGAATGATGAAGGGCTTTGGGATGCACTTCTTCCTCACTCTTCTTAGCTACCTCCTACCGAACACCCGCCTGGGTCCACTCGAAGCCCAGCTCCTAGCACACAAACCTATGGAGGACACACGAACCAAAACGTGGGCAAAGGATCTCTCGCTTTCTATGGAGGAGGCTCCATGGCTGCATAGAGCTCTTCCCAAATCGCAACACACCTCCTATAATTCCCTAAGGGATTCACTCTCACCCAAACAACTCTGGCCTTCTATCACCTGGATGTCCCTTCTCCTTCATTTGCCCCAGAAAAAAAAAAAGATTTCTTTAGAACCTGGGGGGAAAAGGCAGAGCCTGGAGGGCAGAGAGAGAATGACAGAGGGCAGAGAGAGAATGACCAGCAAATAATCCATGTGGAAAGAGAGATGGAGAGGCAGAGGGGAAAGCGAGCCCAGCGGTGGAAGGGCTGGGGGATCCGCGCGGTTACCTGCTCGGATCCAGCGCATCCTGAGCATGGCGAGAGCAGAGGTCAGGCTCCTGCTGGCTCCCCGCTCTCGCCCTCTCTCATTACGTTGCCCAGCTCAGCTGGTCTGGGTCCCAGGGCTGCTGCCCGCAGGCTTTTCTGTTCCCCAGGGAAGAGTGGGAGGGACAGGGAGCAGGCTGGGAGGCTGCTGCCGCGCTCCGGGATTTGGGTCTGTGAGGGGATTACCGAGAGGGATGGTCATGTGTTTCTGCTGTACCAGGTTCCCCAGGACCTAGGGCTAGCCCTGTCACGGGCTAGCCCTGTTCTGCAAAGCACTCCACACAAAGCCTCTTACCTTCCCCGCTGCACCAAGCAGGCCCAGGACAAAGTCTCTGCTTCCCTGACTCTCCTTGGCCTAAGGGGAGCTGGGTCTGGGCACCAGCACAGGAGCAAAGCACCTGGATCTAGCTGCAGCAAAGATCTTACCGCGCTTTTCATAGAAACTGCACGGTCCTGCACTGCCTTTCACGGGTGCTTGCTCTCTGCCTTTGCTCTGCTCCCACTGAACAGCTCCATAGGAGCCCTGCAGGAAAGCCTCTCTGCAGCACAGCATTCGAGCCTCTGGAAAACCAGCGTGAAGTCTGGGACCCAAGAAAGCTGTTATTCTATATAATTCGAAGGAACGAGCAGCTCTGATCTGCTGGTGTTGGAAAGGTTTTCCCCATCCTTTTGCATCTGCAAGAGCGAGGAGACTCCCACTGTGAAACCCCTGAACACAAGCCCTGCAAACGGCCCCTGGGCCCCCACTTAGGTCTCAACTGGTCCTATCCCAAACATACATCCATGCTGTTAAGAAAGCAGCCCACTGTCTTGCTGTGACTCTTGGTCACACTGCTTCAAATTCCTGCCTGGTCCAGCCGGGACTGAAGCTCCCTCTGCTCAGAGCAACTCTCTGGCTAATACCAGCTGCCACCAGCAGCCAGGGACCATCCGTCTCAGTGAAGATCTCCTCTACCACTAGTCCATGGGCACTTCTCAAAGTATTCCAGTTATTCCAGTTCCCTTGGGCTCACGGCTTTGCTGCTTCACGTCAAGAAGAATTCCACCAGGGAAGCCCTCCTCGGCTCATCCTCACCCATCGTCAAATCCCTGTGCGGACCAATGCACCAAGACAAGTGGACAGGGGGAAATTCACGAGCGCCAAGCATCGTTCTCAGCCTTAGCCCCATCATTTCACCTTTCTGACCCAGAGAAAAGGCACTTCCTCCCGTTCCCCTGCCCCCAGGCCCCGCTCTGCACATCTTTCCCGATGCACATTCCTTAACAGCCTCTTATCTCATAAATTAGCGGAGAGAGAGAGGGATCCCGAATAGCTGAGCTCTGTCGTAACCGTTTCCCTTACGTGAGCGGTGGGCAGGGAGGAAGGTAAGGTTTCCAGCAGGATGCCAGCCAAGGGTCAGGCGCTCTCGCCTCCCTCCTTTTCCTTTGATACCAAATACAAATGCTTTAGGTAAACATTCCCCATGCTATAGAAGGTCCAAGCTGAGCTCCTCTGCCTTCCCTGCGAGAACCCTCAGCATCCCACGCTCTGCGCCGTCTCAAAACCTTCCCAGCCGCCTGTCATCAGCTCTCCTCACCAGGAGGTCCTGGGCACTAACCTGTTTGCTAGCTACAGCAAAAACAAACAAATTAATAATAATTTTCAAAAGGACAGCAGTCACCTTTCTAGCACGGAGCAGGCCTGCCTCAAGACAACCCAGAGGCCGCTTTGCCAGCCTCATCTCACACTCGCACCATCCTCATCCCGTCTCCTAAAGGGTATGAAGTTATGATGGGTGCTTCTGGAAGCCGTCTGCTCTCACCTCCTCCATCCCTCCTGGAGGCTGAACACGCCTTTTTCCAGTCCTTTCCCCCAAATCTCAGATCACACCGTCAAGGAGCAAGCAGCTACCTGTCAGGTCAATAGGAATATCCTGCTTCAGCATTTAACGGAGACCCTTCCTTATGAAAATAAAGGGACTTACGAAAATAAAGAGACTCTTGCAACTGAGAAAATCCATCAGATTGAGCCTCGCTTTCTACTGGCTGGACCAGGCAGTGAGACCTGAGGTTTTAGGAACACTCTCACCTCCAAGAAAATGTCCTGCTCCACAGACGGATCTCGCTGCCCTGTCTTCAGAGCTAGCGGAAAAGAGGATTTGGGACCAGCCCAGACACCAGCTCTCTTGCACACCTCAGATAAGCCATTTAGCCTCTCGCGAGTACAGCCTGCACTCCCCAAAAGTCTGCAAGCAGAGACCAGTTAATCCCTGTCTGACGCTCTGAAATACCGAGTGCTATATAAGCACCAAAGGATTACTCTTAAATATGGCGGGATTGCTTAGAGCAGACTCAACTCTGGTTTCAAGCAAAGGAAAGGGAATTCCCAAATTATATCAAGAGTTTTCAGCGTACAGGAAGAAATCCCAAGTGTGAAATCTCCACTTAGATGGACGATGATCCGTGAGAAGGACACGGACTGCACTGCTAAGCAAGGCCCGGCTTGAGCACGCATTCCCCACGGAAAGGGAAGGAGCAGGCTCAGTTTAAACAAGTTATAGGATAGCAATGAATCCATTCTGCTAAGGAGTTTATCTCTGCAAATTAATATTAAGTCTAACAGGCCTATTGCTCACTATCGTATTACCCATTTAGAAAACATTCATCCTTTCGGAAATAGAGATTCCAGGGCAAATTTGACTCCATGCGGTGAAGACAGCAAACTAAAGCAGCAGCCTTCACCTCTAAATAACAGAATATCAGTTTGGTTGCTTCAAAGCACTGCGATTAATGAGTGCACACCCGAGACCAGAGCCCTTTTTCTTCCCCTCTCTCCGTAAGCTGACCCAAACAGCAACCCTTCGTGTTAAAGCTCCTTCCTCAGTGCCCTCCCGCCCTCAGCAACATGCAGCGTTCAATCACACCTCAAAAGGAACATCGCTGCTCAGGGGAAACGAAGAGCCACGCTGGAGCCCACAACGAAATTAAGCATTCAGAGAAAGACGTTACGTAACTGAGCAACTAAAAGAGACCAAGAAATATCCCCCGGCCTGTTTTCCTCACTCTCTGTTTTCCCAGGGACAGAATGTTTTCAGCTCAATCCCTTCCTCACGGAGGCAGAAACATGGACAGAAAGACAGATAGATAAAAAGGCTTAAAAAATACGCTTTTAGAGAGCGACGAGGTACCCTTCCTCTACACGAAAACAAGAAACACAAAGGCTAATGCCGAAATAACAAGAGGGTGTCGACTCCGCATGGACACCAGGGATGCGCGCCGTGCCGAGGACGGGACGCAGGTAGGACAGGACTGTGAAACTTTGTCCAAGTGTAACCCTGAAAACAAGCTGATTCTCTGGAGGCCGGGAAGAAATCAAGCTGGGAGTACGTGGTAAGAACCCACACGGCGAAGCTTTCCATCCTCACTAATTCCGATCCTTCTGGGAATCCAGGATCACAGCTAGGAACAGGAGGTATTTTTCCCTTTGAAACAGAAGGGAGGTGTTATTGAAGCATCTCACAGATACCACAGAGGTGAAAAGGAGAGGCAGGTAACTTGGGCTTGCATTCAACTCAAGTCACTCCCCAGAACATCTTCTGCTTGTGGCACCTTCGCTGCCTTCCACAGGTCAAGGCCATTCAACTGAGCGGACTCTTCACAAACTGTGTGTGCAGAGCAGGAGCAGGCAGCACGCTCTGGAACCGGAGAAGCCCAGCAAGAGGGTGCAGAAGATTCAGAGTCTGGGCCTGACCCACGTCCACACCAGGGCAATGGGCATTAACCCAGCACACCGCTCTGCCGCTCGCCGCAGGGTCCATTCACACACGGGAGTCTAGCTAGGATGGTGCAAGCAGCCACATACAGCCCCTGCTTGGCACACTCAACTCTCTTTCTCCTTCCTTTAGCAAGGGAATCCGCATGTCAGGAGCTTACACCAACCTGCAAGGCTCACACAACCGAAACCTCAACCCGGGAAAAAGCCCACGCGGCATCAAAGGGAACCGGGTGTGGGCTGACAGGAGAGGGCATCAGAAAAAGGGAAACAAAATCAGTGGGCAAGACAGAGAGGCAAAAGGAAGAGTGAAACGAGTAAACAAATGGAGAGGAAGCAGCAGCCCTGAGATGCTCAGGGAACAATGAGGTGCATGGATAGCAGCTGGGGGCCGCCCTTAACCCAGCTTCACAGCTGAAGGCAGCAGCTGAGCTCCACACACTCCTCTGGGAGCAGCCACATCCCATTCCCACTTAACAGCCTGATTTCTCTTTAATTAGTTAATTCAAGAATTTATAATTAAGCACATTACCAAAACTGGTTGCAAAAAAAGTTGCCGCCAGTTTGCACTTAAGCAATAGAGACACGAATCAACGGTCACACGTGGCCCGTAGGAGCGCAGAGCCCTGTCTGGACAACACTACAGAAGCTGATTAAAGAGAAGGGTTTGATGCTCACTGCTGAACGCTAGTGCTGGAATACGGGCTACATTCTAGCCCCAAGAAGGGCAATTCCCCCAGTGAAAGCTTGCAACGAGCGCACAAGCACTGCAGCAGTCCCAACATGCACAAAACAAGCACAGAAGCCTCTAATCCTGAGCTAAGTAGACGGGCGGCCGGAGTTTGCTGTTGTGGTGTTGTCCGTGACCCGTTCCAGAAGCAGGAGCCTGCAAGGGGGCTACGTCCGCGCTGAGAGAAGAGGCCCATCGCGCGGTCCTTGCCGGGGTACCTGCCGGTGTCCAAGGAGAGCCACACGGCATTCCCAAACCCCGCTGCGCCGGCAGCTCCCGCTCGGGACCCCCGCGCCGCTCGCGAGGCTGCCCCCCAGTCCCGCCCAGCACCACCGCCGCTGGGAGCCGGCGGAGCGCTGGGAGCCGCTGGGTGCCGCGGCGGCGGCCGGGCCCTGCTGCCCGCCCGGGCCCCGGGCCCCGAGCCCG
>JAVCKT010031209.1:51552-62038 GCA_032273925.1 Rhynchotus rufescens | reverse complement strand
AAATCTCTTCCCTTTCTCTCTGGGCAGTTCTGATGCAAGTAGTGAGAAGGTCTGAGGGAGAGGAGATGAAATGGCTCTGGGTCACTGCAGGGAACGTCGGCCTCCATCCTGTGTCTGACCCTGCTCCTATTGGATATGATGCAGAAATACTGTCAAACTTCTCTGTGACAGTAGAGATGACACTTTTCTATGACAGAAAGATGGGATCTTTAGTGTTTGTTGCTGAAGTACACTGTGATGCTTCTGCACTGTTTTCACAGGAACTGTGGAGAGTAGGGGATGATCAGGTCTTGCTAGGGAAAAAATAATTCTCTGGAGAAATAGGTGTTCTGTGGCTCACGCTCCACAGCTCTAAGGTGTTTCTTGTATGGACCGGCTGAATGTTCCTTGAACCATTCTGTAGTCCTCCTCACTACCTGCAAGATCAGGCCTTTCCTGGCAGGGAGACATGGTCCTATGAATGGGATGTTGCTGCAGGGAGATGTGGCCCTATGGATGGGACCTTGCACGAGGGCAGTCTGGGTGGATGGTGACAGTCCCGGGCTAAAGGCTGCCCTGCTGCGTGTGGGGCAGTGCCGGGGCCCAGACTGCTCTAGCGTTTGGTGTGGAGCATCTAAAGGGATGGTGCTGAGACAGGTCCAGCTGCTTTACAGGTAACAGGATTATTCACCCGTTCCCTGTTTAAGGCGTGTAATTTAGGCCTCTGAATCACACTCTGGCCCTGTTTGAAACACCCACCTATCTCCATGGAAAGTGGGAGGAATGTAAACTGTCTTTTGATGCATTTTTTTTTTTTGAAATTAGATACCTAGACAGGCTGTGTGTGTACCCCTTTCATGCACACAAAACCAGAGTAGGAAATATAAAAAGAACACCTTCTATTCCTTGGAGCTCTGACATCTGTTTCCTGTTCTTTGGTTTTCATACCATGCTATTTCCCCATCTATTTTACTGAGTGCGTAGGAGCAAGCCTTTATTGCTTCCAATATTTAGATCGAATGAAAACTATTGCTTAAATGAATAGCTCCTGAAATTGTTTCCTTGCTGGGAATCGTTAATATGCCATATGGATTCAGCTCGTGTCTGAGCTAATATTGCACTTAGAATTGCTAAGCCTATTTATTTTGGTCCTTTAACCCATTATTGGACAGAAGAGGAGGATTTCCTTTTTCTTCTGGTTGCTGTGTTTTTAAATGTGAATCTTTGCGGCAATTCATTCACAATGTCGCACTTGAGTGTCCTCTCCTTTCAGGACAGTGTCTATCTTCATTGCTTACCTAGAATTGCAGGATATGTTGCAAAGTTGGTCTTGATTCAGCCCTGAGAAGACTGCTCTAGAATAGGCTCTCCCCCTCACTCAGGACTGGAGTTGTCAGGGTTGGCAGGGACAGAAAAGGCTGAGATGAAAATGCTGGAGTGATGAGCACCTGGTAGAGCCTTCAAGACAAGCTGCTGTCACTGGTTGGACTTGCTTTTTCAGCCCCCTGAAAATGCACAGTGAAACATACTGGCTCTAATGACCCTTAGGCCTTTCTGATGTTTACCTGCTACGTGCAGGCAAGGAGGAGGCTGCAGATGGTCAGCTCTTCTGGCTCAGCTGATGACTGGTAATCCATTAAGATATGGTAATTTAATTGCTTGTAATTTGTCTTTCTTTGCTCTTAGTAGCTGAGCAAGAAGACAGTTCTGAATTGTAAAGGAAATAATCCTTCCTGACTCCCCAAAATATCCTGAGGGAAGATTAATGCCAAGAAAGTGTCTATTAACATAAATGGTGGTTAGGTGTAGTGAGCGTTAAACCTAAACCTATCTGTTCTGTCTGTGTGCTGCCACAGCTTTAACTGCAGAGGCTGGAGTGCTGCAGTAAGCAGAATGAGAAACAGTGGAAGCTTTAGCTCAGCTAGGCGCTGAGATGGGAGCGGGTTGGAGAGCCACATAGGTGAGACGGGTTTGAGGAGAACGGGTGAATTGAAGCTGTAGTTAGGAAACCAGCCCAGCCCTGACGTACCCCTTTATGGGTTAGCAGTGACACTTGTGCTGGCTGACTTGCTGTATCTGAGGAGAAGAGGTATAATGATGATAGGGGGCTCCTTTTGAGCCTGCCTGGCTCGCTTGGAAGGGATTTAGAGCTGCGTTTTGGTGCAGTAGCTCCCGTGCTGTTCAGCACTGAGCAGAGTCTTGCTCGCAGGGTGGATGTGCTGCCTGGCGTGTGTCTGTGTGTCCCCAGGCATTGATGTGCTGCATGGATGCCTCTGTCCTGAGGACAGGATGGCTAAAAGTGTAAAACAATGCCCAAAAGCAGTGACTGCCACAATTGCTGTATCTCTGTTTTGGGGATAAACAGAGAGGTAGGACTGGTTCTGCCCTGATGAAGTGCAAACACGACTTTCCTTCATGCAAACACAGCTGTGACATCTTCCTTCTCTGGGTGCCTCACCTGTCAGTCTTGGACCAGTGGGATTCCTGACTTATTTTATTACACTTTAAGTGCCCCTTATTGTCATGATGTGCCCTGCAAGGATTGTTTTGGAAGATAACTATTTCTACCGTCATGTTTAGAGAGGAGAGTGTATGCATTTACCACAGCCGCCAGAGCCCAGTAAGGGGGATTTCTTGACTTGAAAGAGGTCAATATAATGTCAAAGCACCAAAAATGTCCAAAGCTGTCCAGAACTGTTTGCTTCTGAAACCTTCCAGCAGAGGATAAGGTGCATGGAAGAGTGCTTTGAGGTAGCCTTGGGCAACTTAAGCAAATGAAACTTCCTTGAGTTGTGGTGGGATGGCTGAAGAGTAGGAAACTGCCTAGTAGGGCTGAGATATTTTCCCTCTCTTGGAAATGGGTGAGCAGCCTGGTGTTTGTGTTGCATTTGCTTTCAGGCATGTCCCTTTCTGAAGGGTCGGCGTGACCCTTGCAGAGCTTCTGCTCAGTAGAGAGTGTTGCTCTTGCCTAAGCTCGCAGTGAGCCCTGTACCTGTTCTGCGCCAGCCATGTGGGCTGCAGTAGCACGTAGCTACAATCCTTTATGTGCTGTGGGCAAAAAGAACTCCCAAGGAGCTGGCAGTTTTCTGGGAGAGAAGGAGCTGCCTGGAAACCTTTACACTTTGTTAAGCTGCGAGTTAGTCTGCTGCCTGTTGTAGTTTAACTCCAGTTGTCCTTGAAACCTGCAGCTAAGCTCTCAGCAGTAAGAAATCTTGTAAACCATTTCATTTGGGCTACTTGAAATGTCTTGTTGAATGACCAGGGATAAAATCCCCTGCATTAAATTAGACGTGGAAACTAGCAGCATGGCACCAGACAGACCGCGGTGCCATGCGATACAGTGCCCGGTGTGATGTTAGTCATGGACTGTGGGGAGCATTTATACAGAGTAAGTAAATAACAACGTGTGGCTACTTCTGTGCCGCGTTCTAAAAGACCCAGAGCCAATTTTAAATACCTGCTTGCTTATCTGTCCTGCCTCAGAGGTTGGATACCGATGTGCACAGAGCACAGTTGAACAAAAGCACTTGGGGAGGCTTCTTAAATGAAAAGCTGGTTGCAGCAAGCCCTTTCTTTTGTGCTTGATTGCAGAATAAATAGAAGGGCAGGGAGGAAGGGGAGATGGGATGTGTTTTCCTGTTTTCTTGGATGATGCCTAGGACAGAAGCATTTGCCTAATCCCTCCTTCGGTGAGGTGAGGTTGGGCTCCTAGGAGCTGGTGCTGAGGCAGGACCCCCCTGTACCACAGTGAGGGAGGTGGGAGATGGCCCCGGCCCTGCAGGGTTGGGACTACTCGCTCTGTCCTGGTCGTGCGGTCGGAAAGAGCTTGTGTCACCCTGTGGGCCTCAGCCTGGGCTCTGCGCGGGCAGAGGGGTTCTCAGTGCCGGGGTTCCTGTGCCCGTGGGGCTCTGCAGCTCCTGCAGCACTTAATTCCAGGTTCTGCACCCGCTGGTCTGGTCTGCTCTGAATGGGATGGGAAATTATCTCAAGGTGCACATGGATGATGCAGTATCCTGTTATAAAAACAAAAGTCATTTTTTTCTGCAAGTATGGATAATAAACTGTTTGATGTAGAGCTCGCACAGGTCCCTCAGTGAAGCTGAAATGACATCATGAGCCTTAACCCTTAAGAGTTTCCCAGCTGCCATGCCTTGCAAATACAAACCTGTGTGCTCTGTGCTCTCCCAACAGCCCTGCACTGAAACAGGAGCTCTAGGCACGAGGAATGGAGCCTTAGGCAGTGAAAAGGGTAGACTGGAAAGCACTCTTGTCCTTGCTAGGTCAAACGAGGGCTCCTGGGGCTTGGAAACACTGTGCAGAAAATGGTAGGTGAGTGGAAGGTCAGACCTAACTACTCTAGGTGAAGTAAAGATTGTCATGTTGGACTCTCTTCTCCTAAAGGTCTGTTCTTGAACAGAGATGTTTGTTTTTATAGCTGGGAACTGAGGCCTTTTGTAGATGATGAGTTAGAAAGGGCTTAATTAGGAGGGTGGAAAGTGACTTGAAATGAAACCTCTACCTTCCCACGGAGCGTGACGTTGTGTGGCTTGGCTGTTGAGGCTCCGTTGATTAATTCCTGCTGTCTTGAAATGCTCTTGTGCTAGTTACCTTAACTCGAGCTAATGGTGTTTTTATAATGAAATGGGAAGGACTTGAAATAATGAGGCACAAAAATAATCACTGTGGTGGAGCAATAAAAAATGCAGCATTAAAAAAAAAATGCACGCTGCCTTTTGCTGTGTGATTGATCAGGGCAAGGACAGGGCAGCCCATCACACTGACTGCTCTGCTTTGTTGTGTCTGAGGTGCTGGAAAGAGGGCAAGCTCTGAAATTAAGATAAGCTCTGCATAACCCTGACAACACACTGAGGGTACTTTAACTGACTGCAGGTGCCTTGATCAACGTGTTGAGTAAACTGAGGCACTAACAGGCTATCAGAAAAGCATATGGAGCTTGTCCTGCTGGAAGAAGGTGAGAAGGGAGCCCCCATTTATCCCTCCAAACAAGAAAACAACAAACAACCTCAAAGCCCCATCAGGAAATTTCTTTGTTATTTTATTCTGAAAGCAAGCAATACAGCTAGTCCTCATTGATTATTTTGACAGAAGGGAGAGCAAATCTGTTAGACTTGCTTGATTTATTTGTTATTTATTTGTTAAATATTTAATATTTATTTGTTAAATATTAGAGCAGTGGAATTGTCACATAGGCATGTCTGACTTGTGGCATATTCATTCCAGGAAGAAACCATTGGAGAGGAAGGAGACTCTTCTCTCTAACAATATTCTGGTCTTTGTTTGAAAATGTTTCTATGTACTAAATATAAGGAGATCAAAAGCTATTGTATCACATTCCGTGAGTACAGGCAAGGAAGGAAGCTGTTTAGATCTAAAGATTTCATTGCATTTGAAACAGCTTATTCTAAATCAGCAGAAATTGCCAGCTGCTAGCTGGGATTCTTGCTTGATTTTTATGTAAAATGGAAGGAAAAAAATCTATGCTACTTTTTGGTGTGTATTTGCATATCATCCACTATTTCATAACCTCCAGGTACTTTTGCTGACTAGTGCTAACTGCAGCTTTCAGACACAAAAGAGCAGGTAATGCTGTTTGCCCCTTACGGACAGGTCAGTCTCAAGCCCAGTTAGCTTGAAGTTTTCCACATGGAGAGCTGTTGCCTTCTTACAGTTCCAGCTGAACACAACGGTAGCTGGAGGGCCTTGTTCCATGTTGGGATGCACCTGGATTTGTGTGGATGTGGTGCTGTACTAACCTGAGAGCAGCTACTGAGCTGAGCCCAGGGGAGAGGACCTGGGCTCTGTCTGCGCCTGCATGTTCCCGACAGCCCCGATGATTTGCCGGGAATGGAAACCAGCTTCACGCAGTACTGATCACCTTTTGTTTCTCCATGTGTATTAGTGAGATGAGTACATGCTAAAACTAATGTTGTAACCGTGGGCATCAGTAAGAATTGCCCAGCTTAAAATGTAGGTGTCAAAGCTACTTGTTGGCATTTAGGAGGAGAAGTCACCGTGTTCTGCTTTGCAGATGAGGCCTGAGGGAAGAAATTTTTGGAGATTGTCTGTGTTCTGTCTCGGTGTGGCACCAGCAACTGTTCTGGAATAGAGCTACTTAAGCTAGTAACTTGATGGCTTCATTAAACCATAAATTTCTCCAATATAACGTATAGTTCAAAGATAGGATTTTTTTAGTATACTTTTAAAAAATTCAGCTATCCTTTTATAAATATCTTGATGGTGGGAACAAATGGTGCTGTAACTAATCTAATAAGAGTCCCATTGTGTTCAAGAGGCAAAGTATTTTCCCAATTAAAAAAAAAAAAAAAGGTTTATATGCTAAACTTTGATGTATAACCTGAATTACAGAGCTGTAGATTTAGGTCCCAGTGTAATACAGATGCAACTGCAAAAATCAATTGGATAAATTGGAGAATCCAGAAGAGAATTACATTTAGCAGGAGACAGAAAATCAAAACAGTTTCCAAACAAATTACAAATTAAGACTCCAGCATCTTGAGCTAAGTTTGCCTTATGGGGAAAGCTTATTAATGTAACCAAGGTGATTATTTATTTATTTTATTTTCCCTCCAGATCTCCCCATCAGTATTTGCCCATGTTGTGTCTCGGTTCTGGATTACTAATAAAGCAATGAGAGTAGCAGATCAACAGTGATAAAAACCCAAGAAAATAATTAAAGCTTTGCAACATGTTGGAACTTAAAGATATTGGAAGGTGCTGATACCGAGTCTGAGTAACTGAGCTGTAGCAATATTGCACAACGGAAGCAATATCAGGTTTAGTCCAGAGAAATATCCTGTATTTCTCAGATCTAATAAAGTATATTGGGCCTGTAATTCTTTTAGAAAAAGATCCAAGTGCTTTGCATTTGTTTAAACTAATCTAATCTTAACCTTTGCTAAAATGAAAGGGCTTTGTCTTGCACGTCCCTCAGAGGAAGATTCACCTAATGTGGAGCTATTGGTAGAGCCCAGTCACCTGTGGTTGGGAGTTGTGGCTACAACAACCCCCTTAGTTTTGTGTCTAAGATGAGGTGAATCATTTTGTCCCTGTTTTTATATCTAAAACCAAGAGAAATCTCCCTCTTTCATATTGGCGGTGTGGAATAGGTTTAACGGGATCTGGAAGTCTTCAACTTTGCACTCTGTAACTGAGCCCTGCGGCTCCCCGGCCCCGCTCTGCGGCTCGCCGTCCCCTCACAGAGGCCCCTGTGCGTTTCTGCCTCTGCTCCCTGAGATTCTGTTTCTGTCTGGAGCAGGTGAGGCGGCTCTTACAAGGTCAGCTGCTTGCTTACAGCTGTCCAGCATCCATAATGTCTCCTATAGGTACCTGTGGTCCATTTGGACAGATGGCTTAGAATATATTTAGCCTACTAAAACACCACTGTCCCTTTGCTCCCTTGAGTTACTGCAGCTTTCTTTAAGCTTCCTCTTGGTTTCGTTTGTCTTGGGGCGGGAGGAAGTTTAATGAGGCCCATTCCTGACTTTCCAACTGTTTGCCTGGCTGCCTGCTGTCGTTTGCATGGGGATGTAGTAACAGTGCTGTTATCTCTTGGTCGCGGCAATGTCAATGTGTGTAAGTGCTGTCCTTGCCTCCATCCCATTTAGTTACAAGCCTGCATTTGGCAGATGAGGATGTGTTTGCCTTTGTGATTAAGAAGGTTGTAAGAATTTTTTTGCATGCTTGGTAGGAAATAACTTATGAGAGGCACTGGAAGAGAAGCCCAGCAGTAGGGATTCTTAATACTTCCCTAATACTTTCCTCTGCTGGGCAGAAAGCAGCTCGTGAATGCTAATGAAAGCAGCTTTGTCTTATCCCAGTGAAGTAGCTGTGCGTTATTCCTGGGAGGAGACAGAGGCACCACCTGATTAAGTGACTTGTCTGGATTCCTGTGAGTGGGATCCCAGCATTTGCACAGGTGTTGGACCCACAGGCCAAACTAGGATATAATACAGTGGCCTGGTGACTGCTGCGGCGTGTCCTGAAAACTGGACTTTTGCAAGAAGTAAAATATCTCTATTTGTAAAGCTAATATTAAAAATGTGAACTGCCTGTAAACAATATCTTGCAGTTAGCCCAAAATAATAAATATTTGGACTGCAGAATTTATTCCATGATGAGTTAGTTCAAAAGTTCATCATAAAGATTTGAATGATGCTAGTAAGCTACTTCACCCCTAGACACAAGAAAGGAGGAGGTAGGTCTGTTAACATGCGAGAAGACGCTGCACTCGTGGCATCTCTTCCACATCTGAGGCAGTGCTTGTGGGGTCACACATGTATTCTGATTTCTTTCCACTTTGATCCTGTTCTTTAGAGTCATCAGTGGTATCCCATAGTCCAAATCCACCCGGTGGAGATCATCACTTATTTATGAGCCTTATGACTTGCCTTCAGAGCTTGCATTGTCAGTATCAAAAATTTCAGATGAACTTCTTTGAGAGTAGCATTTAAAAGCACTTTATTACGTACCTTAACTCATCTTTTTCTGAAGCTGTTTTAGGGGCGGCTTTATGTCTAGGCCTTGCAGTTTGTGGGTTTCAAAGAACTCAGTCTAACCCATTCCCTCTTTGAACAAAAGACCATGATAATTTCAAAGACATTTTAAACATTTATCTGTTTGGTCTTCAGATTTCTTTTAAGCTTTTCAGGAGGAACCCAGGAAGTTGGAAGGAGTTTATTATGGAGAGTCCCAGCTATTTCTTGACGTACTCCAATATTTCATTCCAATATTTAAACTGAAATAATGCCAGTTTAAATCTGGTTGGGCAGCTGTGTAGGTGTGTGTGAGAATGAGGTTAAATGGGGTCTGTTGGTTGTGTGTGTGTTCAGTTCAGGAAAACTGCTGAGATCTTCTCCTGCTCCCAAGGGAACTGCTCTGTTGGGATCAGAGGTGCAGCGGCTGCTCTCGCCGTGTTAGAGGCCAGTGCTACCAGACGCCAAGTATCAGCTTTAGACCTGATGGTTCTTTATGTGCTGCCTTGCAGAGAATGCCTCAAATTAGAGCCTGTGCAGACAGGCTAATAAACAGTTTAATTTAGTGGTTGGGAAGCTGCCAACTTCCAAGACCCTTCCAGGATCTAATTCTTTAAGCGCTTGTCAGGAAAGTGACTCATCACAGAATGATTAAGGTTGGAAGGGACCTCTAGGGATGATCTAGTCCAACCTTCTTGCTCAAGCAGGGACACCTAGAGCATGTGCTCTTAACCCTCATTTTCTCGGCAGTTCTGCTGCATCCTTGGTGCTCTGGCAGCAGGAAGGTGCTCATGCTCTCTCATACCTTTAGAGAGGACGGAGGCGATAGCTGAGCTGAAGGTTGGGTGGTAATGCGGGGGTCTGAGGTGCCCGAAGGCCAAGGGCAGCATTGAATGCAGGGAGGAGAAGGGCCAGCAAGTCGGCTGGCAGGACTAGCAGCACGTGCAGTGCTGGAGGGGCAGCAACGGGCCAGGGAGCGACAGCACGGGCTGGAAAACTGGCATCCCATGCCAGTGGTTTAGGTATTGGGGAGGTACAAGCCTCCCCAGAATGTGCTCTCTGGGATGCATAAGCAGCAAACTGTGGTGGAGGCTGTTTGGAGTAGAGACTGGGGACAATAATAACTTTTTTTTCTTTGAAAGACAGCAAACACTAAAGTGGATTTGCACAGAATGATCTGGGAGACTTGTGAATAATGTCCTGTGGCTGTGAGTCTCTGGTATGAGCCTTTCCTCCTGCTCCCTGGTCTGCTGAACTAAAGATTTGGTGTTGGCCTCCCAAGCTCTAGCAAATGAGGGCATGCATAAATTTTTGGCAGAAATTGGGTCACAGTGATTGTTGCACTATTGCACCAGAACTCCTTAGCAGTGTTGGTGAAAACTGCTTGTGTGTGTGTGTGTGTGTGTGCTGGAAGGGAGTCAGAGAGCACTTTGCTGCCTTAACAGCCTCACCTCTGACAGAATCAGTTAAAATGGAAAGTTACTGCAGCGTGAAGAGCAGAGACTGACAGAGTGCAACCCGTTCACATCAGCCTCAATTAATCCATCATCTCTGATTGAAGATTGGTGGTATAAAGTTGCCAAGGTCACTGGGTACAGGACAAGGCTGATGATGATGATTCCTTGAAGGGCCTCCGTTTGCACTGAGCCCTGTGGATGATGCTTAGGAAACGAAGGGAGTCCGAGGTGCCTGACAAAGTTTATTTCCCTCCATTCTGCATTTACTTGGGCTGAGCTCCCCGGGAGAGCTGATGCAGGGCAAGGTACTGTTGGGACTCCCAAGTTCAACGTTAAGCGAGATCTGACCCCTGAATTTGTGTGCCAGAGTACTCGAGCATGGGGTCAGATGGGGTTTCCTTATAGCAAAGCTTAAAGACAGCAGGTGCCTAAGGAATCTGTAACTGCTTTTTGCTGATAAGGTCAGTGATTTTGGGATTTTAGCAGAGAACAGCTGCGAGTAGCGAAGATACCAAGAGAGAGGGAAAGTACTTGTTA